>JAUIMM010000432.1:3110000-3163483 GCA_031769625.1 Taudactylus pleione | reverse complement strand
CACACGCTGATCACTGCTACAGAGACCACACGCTGATCACTACTACACACACCACACGCTGATCACTGCTACACACACCACACGCTGATCACTGCTACACACACCACACCGCTGATCACTGCTACACACACCACACGCTGATCACTGCTACACAGACCACACGCTGATCACTAGCTACACACACCACACGCTGATCACTGCTACACACACCACACGCTGATCACCTGACTACACACACCACACGCTGATCACTGCTATACAGATCACACGCTGATCACTGCTACAGAGACCACACGCTGATCACTGCTACACACAACCACACACTGATCACTGCTACACAGACCACACGCTGATCACTGCTACACACGACCACACGCTGATCACTGCTACACAACCACACGCTGATCACTGCTACACACACCACACGCTGATCACTGCTACAGGAGACCACACGCTGATCACTGCTATACACACCACACGCTGATCACTGCTACACACACCACACGCTGATCACTGCTACACAGACCACACACTGATCACTGCTACACACACCACACGCTGATCACTGCTATACAGGACCACACGCTGATCACTGCTACACACACCACACGCTGATCACTGCTACACACACCACACGCTGATCACTGCTATACAGGACCACACGCTGATCACTGCTACACACACCACACGCTGATCACTGCTACACAGACCACACGCTGATCACTACTACACACACCACACGCTGATCACTGCTACACACACCACACGCTGATCACTACTACACACACCACACGCTGATCACTGCTATACAGATCACACGCTGATCACTGCTACAGAGACCACACGCTGATCACTGCTACACACACCACACGCTGATCACTGCTACACAGACCACACGCTGATCACTGCTAACACACACCACACGCTGATCACTGCTACACACACCACACGCTGATCACTGCTACACACACCACACGCTGATCACTGCTACAGAGACCACACGCTGATCACTGCTATACACACCACACGCTGATCACTGCTACACACACCACACGCTGATCACTGCTACACACACCACACGCTGATCACTGCTACACACACCACACGCTGATCACTGCTACACAGACCACACACTGATCACTGCTACACACACCACACGCTGATCACTGCTATACAGGACCACACGCTGATCACTGCTACACACACCACACGCTGATCACTGCTACACACACCACACGCTGATCACTGCTATACAGGACCACACGCTGATCACTGCTACACACACCACACGCTGATCACTGCTACACAGACCACACGCTGATCACTACTACACACACCACACGCTGATCACTGCTACACACACCACACGCTGATCACTACTACCACACCACACGCTGATCACTGCTATACAGATCACACGCTGATCACTGCTACAGAGACCACACGCTGATCACTGCTACACACACCACACGCTGATCACTGCTACACAGACCACACGCTGATCACTGCTACACACACCACACGCTGATCACTGCTACACACACCACACGCTGATCACTGCTACACACACCACACGCTGATCACTGCTACAGAGACCACACGCTGATCACTGCTATACACACCACACGCTGATCACTGCTACACACACCACACGCTGATCACTGCTACACACACCACACGCTGATCACTGCTACACACACCACATGCTGATCACTACTACACACACCACACGCTGATCACTGCTATACAGGACCACACGCTGATCACTGCTACACACACCACACGCTGATCACTGCTACAGAGACCACACGCTGATCACTGCTACACACACCACACGCTGATCACTGCTACAGAGACCACACGCTGATCACTGCTACACAGACCACATGCTGATCACTGCTACACAGATAACACGCTGATCACTGCTACACACACCACACGCTGATCACTGCTATACATGACCACACGCTGATCACTGCTACACACACCACACGCTGATCACTGCTACACACACCACACGCTGATCACTGCTACACACACCACACGCTGATCACTGCTACACACACCACACGCTGATCACTACTACACACACCACACGCTGATCACTGCTATACAGATCACACGCTGATCACTGCTACAGAGACCACACGCTGATCACTGCTACACACACCACACGCTGATCACTGCTACACAGACCACACGCTGATCACTGCTACACACACCACACGCTGATCACAGCTACACACACCACACGCTGATCACTGCTACACACACCACACGCTGATCACTGCTACAGAGACCACACGCTGATCACTGCTATACACACCATACGCTGATCACTGCTACAACACACCACACGCTGATCACTGCTACACAGACCATACACTGATCACTGCTACACACACCACACGCTGATCACTTCTACACACACCACACGCTGATCACTGCTACACAACACCACACGCTGATCACTGCTATACAGGACCACACGCTGATCACTGCTACACACACCACACGCTGATCACTGCTACACAGACCACACGCTGATCACTACTACACACACCACACGCTGATCACTGCTACACACACCAACACGCTGATCACTACTACACACACCACACGCTGATCACTGCTATACAGATCACACGCTGATCACTGCTACAGAGACCACACGCTGATCACTGCTACACACACCACACGCTGATCACTGCTACACAGACCACACGCTGATCACTGCTACACACACCACACGCTGATCACTGCTACACACACCACACGCTGATCACTGCTACACACACCACACGCTGATCACTGCTACAGAGACCACACGCTGATCACTGCTATACACACCACACGCTGATCACTGCTACACACACCACACGCTGATCACTGCTACACACACCACACGCTGATCACTGCTACACACACCACACGCTGATCACTACTACACACAACACACACACACGCTGATCACTGCTATACAGGACCACACGCTGATCACTGCTACACACACCACACGCTGATCACTGCTACACAGACCACACGCTGATCACTACTACACACACCACACGCTGATCACTGCTACACACACCACACGCTGATCACTACTACACACACCACACGCTGATCACTGCTATACAGATCACACGCTGATCACTGCTACAGAGACCACACGCTGATCACTGCTACACACACCACACGCTGATCACTGCTACACAGACCACACGCTGATCACTGCTACACACACCACACGCTGATCACTGCTACACACACCACACGCTGATCACTGCTACACACACCACACGCTGATCACTGCTACAGAGACCACACGCTGATCACTGCTATACACACCACACGCTGATCACTGCTACACACACCACACGCTGATCACTGCTACACACACCACACGCTGATCACTGCTACACACACCACACGCTGATCACTACTACACACACCACACGCTGATCACTGCTATACAGGACCACACGCTGATCACTGCTATACACACCACACGCTGATCACTGCTACACACACCACACGCTGATCACTGCTACACACACCACACGCTGATCACTGCTACACACACCACACGCTGATCTCTGCTACACACACCACACGCTGATCACTGCTACAGAGACCACACGCTGATCACTGCTACACAGACCACATGCTGATCACTGCTACACACACCACACGCTGATCACTGCTACAGAGACCACACGCTGATCACTGCTACAGAGACCACACGCTGATCACTGCTATACACACCACACGCTGATCACTGCTACACACACCACACGCTGATCACTGCTACACACACCACACGCTGATCACTGCTACACACACCACACGCTGATCACTACTACACACACCACACGCTGATCACTGCTATACAGGACCACACGCTGATCACTGCTATACACACCACACGCTGATCACTGCTACACACACCACACGCTGATCACTGCTACACACACCACACGCTGATCACTGCTACACACACCACACGCTGATCTCTGCTACACACACCACACGCTGATCACTGCTACAGAGACCACACGCTGATCACTGCTACACAGACCACATGCTGATCACTGCTACACACACCACACGCTGATCACTGCTACAGAGACCACACGCTGATCACTGCTATACACACCACACGCTGATCACTGCTACACACACCACACGCTGATCACTGCTACACACACCACACGCTGATCACTGCTACACACACCACACGCTGATCACTGCTACACACACCACACGCTGATCACTGCTACAGAGACCACACGCTGATCACTGCTACACAGACCACATGCTGATCACTGCTACACACACCACACGCTGATCACTGCTACAGAGACCACACGCTGATCACTGCTATACACACCACACGCTGATCACTGCTACACACACCACACGCTGATCACTGCTACACACACCACACGCTGATCACTGCTACACACACCACACGCTGATCACTGCTACACACACCACACGCTGATCACTGCTACAGAGACCACACGCTGATCACTGCTACACAGACCACATGCTGATCACTGCTACACAGATAACACGCTGATCACTGCTACACACACCACACGCTGATCACTGCTATACAGGACCACACGCTGATACACTGTAAAAAAAAGTAAAAAAAAAAAAAAGTAATAAGAAAAACAAACTTACCTGACTCCAGGGACCGTTGATCGGGGCTCTGGTGATGTCCTCTCTCCGGTCAGTTGGTCTCCCATGCTGCACTGCGGCCCGTTCGTCACTGACAGTGTCCTAGTGCAGTATGGATGTCAGCTGACCGGAGGACATGGACGACATCACCGGAGCCCATGCAGGTAAGTGTAATTAAGGGAGCGGGGAGGTTGCAGGGGGGGGGGGGGAGGTTGCGGGGGGTCCGCGATCACTGGGGCGGGGCTTGGCGATGAGGGAATAGCATTGGCGGCTGGTCAGCGTATGCGCGGGGCACTTGTCACAGTATTTTTTTTCCGAAAATACCGTGACTAGTGTGCGGATGGGATTCGCAGGGACAGAGCTTTCTCACAAGCTCTGTCCCTGCAAGGGATTTGTAGTAAATCCCTGTGATATTGCCTGAATTTGCAATGCGAATGCAGTCGGTAATATCACACTACAATCTGCATTACCAATGTGGATTGTAGTACATAGAGCCCTAACAAACGTGTCACATTGTGCACTTCTTACATATGTCAGATCACTTCTTACTACCGCACAAGAGACGTATCTACAAGTTATTTCTGTTTGTCTATGCAACACAGAAGCTTGCACTTCTACCATGATATAACTTATAATGGCAGTTCCACATTACTCCTTCTTATTGGATGTTGACATTATTCACTTAGGTGTCTATTTACTAAGCCTTTGGAGAGAGATAAAGTACCAACCAATCAACTCCTAAATGCCATGTCACAGGCTGTGTTTGAAAAATGACAGTTAGGAGGTGATCGGTTGGCACCTTATCTCCTTTCACTGTATCTCTCTCCAAAGCTTAGTAAATAGACCCCTTATTATTTAACATACAAATGTATCTCCTATGTCTATGTGCCGTCGTCTCTTCCTGCGCCATGCTTCGCTCACTCTCTTTTTTACTTGGTCTTCATTAAAATGATCCCGTCTGTAACTATTTTGTTGCCTACATTTACACCTTCAATGGACTGTCAGGTCCGGGCTGTACATGATTTCATGCTGCTTTTTAAATACTTTGATAGTCATTACTAGGTCCCTTATGTGCTCTTGAGTTAAGTCTTGTTATGACCAATCCTTTATGGTCATTGCTGTGAGACATAAGATAAAGCTGCTCTGGGTCGTATCCCAGGGCAACAGTAATAAACAGCTCTGCCTGGTGACAGACATCTATGGCTGAAAAGCAGAAAGGAAGCTAAGAAGCAGCAGTGTATTTAGTATATATCACAGGAGGGGATGTAGTTAGGATACCAGCGGATACCGCCGATATTCCGACAGCCACATCCCGACATGGGACTAAAGATAGGCGTTGACATCCTGACACCTATCATTAGCCCCATTACTAAATCCCGACACGTGGCTTACCAAACGAAGGTAACCCGGGTGTTTTAGCGTGTAGCCGCGGGAAGGTAGCGTAAGGGACCCCGGGGGGACTTAGTGTTAGGCACCCCCCGGGAGAGTTAAGGTAGGGAAAGGGGGAGTCAGGGTTAGGCACTACTAGGGGGGGTTAGGGTCAGGCACCCCCCTGGAGGGATAGGTTTAGGGTGCGGAGGGGGGGGTTAGGTTTAGGCACTAACGAGGGGAGGTTAGGGTTAGGCACTAAGGGGGGAGTTTAGGGTTAGGCACCCCTAAAGGAGGGTTAGGGTTAGGGGAGGGGGGAAGGGGGGGAGAGTGGAGGGTTAGACTACTTACCTAATGTTGTCGGGATTCTGACCAGTCGGGTTCCCGCTGTCAATATTTGATCCAACAGCTAGACAGCCACCGGCATTACATACCAATTCCCACAGGAGTACATGTACAACGTTATGCAGTTTATAGATCGGCGTTTAGTCCGCCGGTCTATATCCCGACAGGAGAGACCCGACAGGGGACTTAAACTAGGCGTCGAAATACTGACGTCTATATTATTCTCTACGCCGTAATGCTGAAGGACACTAGCCCGAATGAGGTTAGTCCGGTGACAGCCTTAGGATTAGCCGCAAGGTGGGGAAGGTTAGGATTAGGGGGTGTAGCAGGGTTAGATTTTGGCGGGGAGGATTAGGATTAGGCACCCCTAGTGGGGAGGTTTAGGGTTAGGCACCCCTGGCGATAGGCTAGGGTTAGGCACCTCCCCCCTGGGAGGGTTAGGTTTAGGGTGCGAGAAGGGGGGTTAGGTTTAGGCACCCCCTGGGGGGGAATTAGGGTTAGGCACCACCCCAGGAGTTTTAAGGTTAGGAACCCCTAAGGGAGGGTTAGGGGGGGAGAGGGGAGGGTTAGGGTAGTTACCGGCTGGCATCAGGCTCTCCTCCTGTCAGGCTTCTCCTGTCGGGATTTGAACCGTTATTTCATACCAATTCCTGTACAACACAGAGGATACTATTGTAATCTATAAGGGGAAAACCTCTTTAATCCTATTCCACTCCGGCACTAATATCTAGCTCAGTGTTGGCTAACCTTGACACTCCAGCTGTTATGGAACTACATAACCCAGCATGCACTGCTACAGTTTTGCTATTAGGGCATGCTAAAACTGTGTCAGGGCATGCTGGGATATATAGTTCCACAACAGCTGGAGTGTCAAGGTTAGCCAACACTGATCTAGCTATAAAGTATAATATACTGGTACAAATTATGTTTATGCTTCCATACCTCCCTGCTGTCCCAATTTAGGCGGACAGTACTGTTCTGAGGGCTGTTCCCCCGTCTCAGGATTGTCCTATACCAGGTGGTTGGGTGGTACGTACCAATCACTGCTGCTCTGCGTATGATTAACAGATACCGCACATCTGCCATGATGTATGTGATATTCAGAGCCAACTTTTAGGGAAGTGGGATGGAACAGGTGCGCCGTAGGCGTCCGAGTGTTGGACATGCCTGTATCATATGAACACGTCCCCTTGTCATGTACACACAGCCAGGCCCTTTGAGAGGTTCATAGAGGCCCAGGGAAAACCCAAATTAATAATACTGTATATCTATACTGAGGCCCTGGATTACTGGAGATTTCTAATTAGAAGTGCAAGTCTAGCTTTTTATTCTGCAAATGAAGCAATCACACACTTCCTCTAATGGTGCATATACACCGTCAGATCTGAACGATAACGATTTTAAAAATCATTCATATCTGAAAGAAAATCTGACGTGAGCCTGCAACTCAGAACGATGGATGATGAACGATGCGCGTTCCCGCTTGTCAGATAACGATATCTGACATCTGATGTGTTTGCAGTCAGATTTGGACTATTCCATTCATTTTAATACAGTCTAAAATCGTTCAATCGTTCATCTGACATATCTGACCGTGTGTATGCTCCATAACTCTAATACAGCAATCACACATACACACTAACTCTAACTCTAACACAGCAATCACACATACACACTAACTCTAACTCTAATACCGCAATCACACATACACACACTTATTGTAACTCTAACACAGCAATCACACATACACACACTTACTGAAACTCTAACACAGCAATCACACATACACACACTAACTGTAACTCTAACACAGCAATCACACATACACACACTTACTGTAACTCTAATACCGCAATCACACATACACACACTTACTGTAACTCTAACACAGCAATCACACATACATACTAACTCTAACACAGCAATCACACACACACACTAACTCTAACACAGCAATCACACACACACACTTACTCTAACTCTAATACTTCGATCACACACACACACACTTACTCTAACACAGCAATCACACATACACACACTTACTCTAACACAGCAATCACACATACACACTTACTCTAACTCTAATACCGCAATCACACATACACACACTTACTGTAACTCTAACACAGCAATCACACATACACACACTTACTGTAACTCTAACACAGCAATCACACATACACACACTTACTGTAACTCTAATACAGCAATCACACACACACACTTACTGTAACTCTAACACAGCAATCACACATATACACACTAACTGTAACTCTAACACAGCAATCACACATACACACACTTACTGTAACTCTAATACCGCAATCACACATACATACTAACTCTAACACAGCAATTACACATAAACACACAAACTCTAACACAGCAATCACACACACACACTTACTCTAACTCTAATACTGCAATCACAAATACATTCTAACTCTAACACAGCAATCACTCATACACACACTTACTGTAACTCTAACACAGCAATCACACACTTACTGTAACTCTAACACAGCAATCACACATACATACTAACTCTAACACAGCAATCACTCATACACACTTACTTTAATTCTAATACCGCAATCACACATACACACTTACAGTAACTCTAACACAGCAATCACACACACTTACTCTAACTCTAATACAGCAATCACACATACACACTTACTCTAACTCTAATACCGCAGTAACACACACACACTTACTGTAACTCTAATACAGCAATCACACATACACACACTTACTGTAACTCTAATACAGCAATCACACATACACACTTACTCTAACTCTAATACAGCAATCACACAAACACACACTAACTCTAACACAGCAATCACACACACACACTTACTCTAACTCTAATACTGCAATCACACACAGACACACTTACTCTAACACAGCAATCACTCATACACACTTACTCTAACTCTAATACCGCAATCACACATACACACTTACAGTAACTCTAACACAGCAATCACACACACTTACTCTAACTCTAATACAGCAATCACACATACACACTTACTCTAACTCTAATACCGCAATCACACAGTTACACAGTTACAGTTACACACACTGTAACTCTAATACAGCAATCACACATACATACTAACTCTAACTCTAATACCGAAATAACACATACACACACTAACTCTAACACAGCAATCACACATACACACACTAACTCTAACACAGCAATCACACACACACACTTACTCTAACTCTAATACTGCAATCACACACAGACACACTTACTCTAACACAGCAATCACTCATACACACTTACTCTAACTCTAATACCGCAATCACACATACACACACTTACTGTAACTCTAACACAGCAATCACACATACACACACTTACTGTAACTCTAATATAGCAATCACACACACACACACTTACTGTAACTCTAACAAAGCAATCACACATACACACACTTACTCTAACACAGCAATCACTCATACACACTTACTTTAATTCTAATACCGCAATCACACATACACACACTTACAGTAACTCTTACACAGCAATCACACACACTTTCTCTAACTCTAATACAGCAATCACACATACACACTTATTCTAACTCTAATACCGCAATAACACACACACACTTACTGTAACTCTAATACAGCAATCACACATACACACACTTACTTTAACTCTAATACAGCAATCACACATACACAATTACTCTAACTCTAATACAGCAATCACACATACACACACTAACTCTAACACAGCAATCACACACACACACACTTACTCTAACTCTAATACTGCAATCACACACACACACACTTACTCTAACACAGCAATCACTCATACACACTTACTCTAACTCTAATACAGCAATCACACACACACACTTACTGTAACTCTAACACAGCAATCACACATACACACACTTACTCTAACACAGCAATCACTCATACACACTTACTTTAATTCTAATACCGCAATCACACATACACACACTTACTCTAACACAGCAATCACTCATACACACTTACTTTAATTCTAATACCGCAATCACACATACACACACTTACAGTAACTCTAACACAGCAATCACACACACTTACTCTAACTCTAATACAGCAATCACACATACACACTTACTCTAACTCTAATACCACAATAACACACACACACTTACTTTAACTCTAACACAGCAATCACACATACACACACACACACACACACACTTACTCTAACTCTAATACAGCAATCACACATACACAAACTAACTCTAACACAGCAATCACACACACACACTTACTCTAACTCTAATACTGCAATCACACACACACACACACACACTTACTCTAACACAGCAATCACTCATACACACTTACTCTAACTCTAATACCGCTATCACACATACACACACTTACTGTAACTCTAATGCAGCTATCACACACACACACTTACTGTAACTCTAACACAGCAATCACACATACCCACACTTACTTTAATTCTAATACCGCAATCATACATACACACTTACAGTAACTCTAACACAGCAATCACACACACTTACTCTAACTCTAATACAGCAATCACACATACACACTTACTCTAACTCTAATACCGCAATCACAAATACACACACTGTAAATCTAATACAGCAATCACACATACATACTAACTCTAACTCTAATACCGCAATAACACATACACACACTAACTCTAACACAGCAATCACACATACACACACTAACTCTAACACAGCAATCACACACACACACTTACTCTAACTCTAATACTGCAATCACACACAGACACACTTACTCTAACACAGCAATCACTCATACACACACTTACTGTAACTCTAACACAGCAATCACACACACTTTCTCTAACTCTAATACAGCAATCACACATACACACTTACTCTAACTCTAATACCGCAATAACACATACACACACTTACTGTAACTCTAATACAGCAATCACACATACACACTTACTCTAACTCTAATACAGCAATCACACATACACACACTAACTCTAACACAGCAATCACACACACACACTTACTCTAACTCTAATACTGCAATCACACACACACACACTTACTCTAACACAGCAATCACTCATACACTTACTCTAATACCGCAATCACACAAACACACACTTACTGTAACTCTAACACAGCAATCACACATACACACACTTACTGTAACTCTAACACAGGAATCACACGTACACACACTTACTCTAACTCTAATACTGCAATCACACACACACTTACTCTAACACAGCAATCACTCATACACACTTACTCTAACATTAATACCGCAATCACACATACACACACTTACTGTAACTCTAATACAGCAATCACACACACACACTTACTGTAACTCTAACACAGCAATCACACAAACACACACTTACTCTAACTCTAATACCGCAATCACATATACACACACTTACTGTAACTCTAACACAGCAATCACACACACTTACTCTAACTCTAATACAGCAATCACACATACACACTTACTCTAACTCTAATATCGCAATCACACATACACACACTTACTGTAACTCAAACACAGCAATCACACATACACACTTACTTTAATTCTAATACCGCAATCACACATACACACACTTACAGTAACTCTAGCACAGCAATCACACACACTTACTGTAACTCTAATACAGCAATCACACATACACACTTACTCTAACTCTAATACAGCAATCACACATACAGACACTAACTCTACCACAGCAATCACACACACACACTTACTCTAACTCTAATACCGCAATCACATATGCACACACTTACTGTAACTCTAACACAGCAATCACACACACTTACTCTAACTCTAATACAGCAATCACACATACACACTTACTCTAACTCTAATATCGCAATCACACATACACACACTTACTGTAACTCAAACACAGCAATCACACATACACACTTACTCTATCTCTAATACCGCAATCACACATACACACACTTACTCTAACTCTAACACAGCAATCACACACACTTACTCTAACTCTAACACAGCAATCACACATACACACTTACTCTATCTCTAATACAGCAATCACACACACTTACTCTAACTCTAATACCGCAATCACACATACACACACTTACTATAACTCTAACACAGCAATCACACACACTTAAGCTGGCCACACACTAGACCAACTTACATCCAACCAGCCAACTTGTTGATTGGTTGGAATGAAAATCTGGTAAAGAATGGGAGTAACTGATGATCAGCAATTTGCTCCTAAATGCCAGAAAACAGATGAAAATGGTCGGTCAGACAAGTTTGTTAAATGTTTGATCTAAACAATTTGTACAAACAACAGTTTTGGTCCATTTTCCAGCATTTGGGAGCAAATTGCTGATTATGGCCCTCATTCAGAGCCGTACGCTCTGAGCAGAGCGCACGCTCTGCATGAGGGCCGGGCTCCATTTTCATGGAGCGTCCTCCTGGACGCTCGTATAGCTGTGGGTCACCACCCACAGGCTATACAAGCGTGCATTTTGATGACCGCGATGGTCGTGACTCGTGACCATCGCGACCATCGAAATTGCGAGCCGGAGCCTGCGGTTGAGGTTTTCAACCGCAAGCGCCGGAGTGATTTTGGCTCTATCAGAGCCAAAATCACTCCCACTGACATCACTAGTGATGTCAGTGGGCCGGCTTCTGACGGGAGGCGTTCCCGTGGAAACGCCCCCGTCAGGGAGGCACGCCCCCGGCACGCCCACCAAAGGGGGCGTGCTGTCAATCAACATTGACAGCACGCCCCCTTTGATCGGACACAACGAGCGAAGGAAAGTCCTTCGCTCGTCGTGTCTGGCGCATGCGCACGACGGAGCTCCCTCCGTCGTGCGCATGCTCAGTGCAGACCATCGACCCACTTGCGAGCGGACACCTGCTCGCGAGTGGGTCTGAATCAGGCCCTATATTCCAAACCAGATTTTCATTCCAACCAATCAACTAGTTGGCTGGTTGGACAGATAATCTTTAGATGTGTGGCCAGCTTTACTCTAACTCTAATACAGCAATCACACATACACACTTACTCTAACTCTAATACCGCAATCACACATACACACACTTACTGTAACTCTAACATAGCAATAACCCACACACACACTTACTCTAACTCTAACAGAGCAATCACCCACACACACACTTACTCTAACTCTAACACAGCAATCACCCACACACACACTTACTCTAATTGTAACACAGCAATCACACACACTTACTCTGACACAGCAATCGCACACACACACTTACTGTAACTGTAACACAGCAATCACACACACACTTACTTTAACTCTAACACAGCAATCACACACACACACACACACACACACACACACACACACACACACACACACACACACACTTACTCTAACTCTAACACAGCAATCACACTTACTCTAACTCTAACAGCAATCACACACACACACTCTAACTCTAACACAGCAATCACACATACACACACTTACAGTAACTCTAACACAGCAATCACACACACTTACTCTAACTCTAATACAGCAATCACACATACACACTTACTCTAACTCTAATATCGCAATCACACAGTTACAGTTACACACACTGTAACTCTAATACAGCAATCACACATACATACTAACTCTAACTCTAATACCGAAATAACACATACACACACTAACTCTAACACAGCAATCACACATACACACACTAACTCTAACACAGCAATCACACACACACACTTACTCTAACTCTAATACTGCAATCACACACAGACACACTTACTCTAACACAGCAATCACTCATACACACTTACTCTAACTCTAATACCGCAATCACACATACACACACTTACTGTAACTCTAACACAGCAATCACACATACACACACTTACTGTAACTCTAATATAGCAATCACACACACACACTTACTGTAACTCTAACACAGCAATCACACATACACACACTTACTCTAACACAGCAATCACTCATACACTCTTACTTTAATTCTAATACCGCAATCACACATACACACACTTACAGTAACTCTAACACAGCAAACACACACACTTTCTCTAACTCTAATACAGCAATCACACATACACACTTACTCTAACTCTAATACCGCAATAACACACACACTTACTGTAACTAATACAGCAATCACACATACACACACTTACTCTAACACAGCAATCACTCATACACACTTACTTTAATTCTAATACCGCAATCACACATACACACTTACAGTAACTCTAACACAGCAATCACACATACTTACTCTAACTCTAATACAGCAATCACACATACACACTTACTCTAACTCTAATGCCGCAATCACACATACACACACTGTAACTCTAATACAGCAATCACACATACATACTAACTCTAACTCTAATACCGCAATAACACATACACACACTAACTCTAACACAGCAATCACACATACACACACTAACTCTAACACAGCAATCACACACACACACTTACTCTAACTCTAATACTGCAATCACACACAGACACACTTACTCTAACACAGCAATCACTCATACACACTTACTCTAACTCTAATACCGCAATCACACATACACACACTTACTGTAACTCTAACACAGCAATCACACATACATACTAACTCTAACTCTAATACCGCAATAACACATACACACACTAACTCTAACACAGCAATCACACATACACACACTAACTCTAACACAGCAATCACACACACACACTTACTCTAACTCTAATACTGCAATCACACACAGACACACTTACTCTAACACAGCAATCACTCATACACACTTACTCTAACTCTAATACCGCAATCACACATACACACACTTACTGTAACTCTAACACAGCAATCACACATACACACACTTACTGTAACTCTAATATAGCAATCACACACACACACTTACTGTAACTCTAACACAGCAATCACACATACACACACTTACTCTAACACAGCAATCACTCATACACTCTTACTTTAATTCTAATACCGCAATCACACATACACACACTTACAGTAACTCTAACACAGCAAACACACACACTTTCTCTAACTCTAATACAGCAATCACACATACACACTTACTCTAACTCTAATACCGCAATAACACACACACTTACTGTAACTAATACAGCAATCACACATACACACACTTACTCTAACACAGCAATCACTCATACACACTTACTTTAATTCTAATACCGCAATCACACATACACACTTACAGTAACTCTAACACAGCAATCACACATACTTACTCTAACTCTAATACAGCAATCACACATACACACTTACTCTAACTCTAATGCCGCAATCACACATACACACACTGTAACTCTAATACAGCAATCACACATACATACTAACTCTAACTCTAATACCGCAATAACACATACACACACTAACTCTAACACAGCAATCACACATACACACACTAACTCTAACACAGCAATCACACACACACACTTACTCTAACTCTAATACTGCAATCACACACAGACACACTTACTCTAACACAGCAATCACTCATACACACTTACTCTAACTCTAATACCGCAATCACACATACACACACTTACTGTAACTCTAACACAGCAATCACACATACACACACTAACTCTAACACAGCAATCACACACACACACTTACTCTAACTCTAATACTGCAATCACACACACACACACTTACTCTAACACAGCAATCACTCATACACTTACTCTAACTCTAATACCGCTATCACACATACACACACTTACTGTAACTCTCACACAGCAATCACACATACACACACTTACTGTAACTCTAATACAGCAATCACACACACACACTTACTGTAACTCTAACACAGCAATCACACATACACACACTTACTCTAACTCTAATACTGCAATCACACACACACTTACTCTAACACAGCAATCACTCATACACACTTACTCTAACATTAATACCGCAATCACACATACACACACTTACTGTAACTCTAACACAGCAATCACACATACACACACTTACTGTAACTCTAATACAGCAATCACACACACACACTTACTGTAACTAACACAGCAATCACACAAACACACACTTACTCTAACACAGCAATCACTCATACACACTCACTTTAAGTCTAATACCGCAATCACACATACACACACTTACAGTAACTCTAACACAGCAATCACACACACTTACTGTAACTCTAATACAGCAATCACACATACACACTTACTCTAACTCTAATACAGCAATCACACATACACACACTAACTCTACCACAGCAATCACACACACACTTACTCTAACTCTAATACTGCAATCACACACACTTACTCTAACTCTAACACAGCAATCACACATACACACTTACTCTATCTCTAATACAGCAATCACACACACTTACTCTAACTCTAATACCACAATCACATATACACACACTTACTGTAACTCTAACAAAGCAATCACACACACTTACTCTAACTCTAATACAGCAATCACACATACACACTTACTCTAACTCTAATATCGCAATCACACATACACACACTTACTGTAACTCAAACACAGCAATCACACATACACACTTACTCTATCTCTAATACAACAATCACACATACACACACTTACTGTAACTCTAATACAGCAATCACACACACACACACTAACTCTAATACCGCAATCACACATACACACACTTACTCTAACTCTAACACAGCAATCACACACACTTACTCTAACTCTAACACAGCAATCACACATACACACTTACTCTATCTCTAATACAGCAATCACACACACTTAAGCTGGCCACACACTAGACCAACTTACATCCAACCAGCCAACTTGTTGATTGGTTGGAATGAAAATCTGGTAAGGAATGGGAGTAACTGATGATCAGCAATTTGCTCCTAAATGCCAGAAAACAGATGAAAATGGTCGGTCAGACAAGTTTGTTAAATGTTTGATCTAAACAATTTGTGCAAACAACAGTTTTGGTCCATTTTCCAGCATTTGGGAGCAAATTGCTGATTATATTCCATACCAGATTTTCATTCCAACCAATCAACTAGTTGGCTGGTTGGACAGATAATCTTTAGATGTGTGGCCAGTTTTACTCTAACTCTAACACAGCAATCACACATACACACACTTACTCTAATACAGCAATCACACATACACACTTACTCTAACTCTAATACCGCAATCACACATACACACACTTACTGTAACTCTAACATAGCAATCACCCACACACACACTTACTCTAACTCTAACACAGCAATCACCCACACACACACTTACTCTAATTGTAACACAGCAATCACACACACTTACTCTGACACAGCAATCGCACACACACACTTACTCTAACTGTAACACAGCAATCACACACACACACACTTACTCTAACTGTAACACAGCAATCACACACACACTTACTTTAACTCTAACACAGCAATCACACACACACACACACACACACACACACACACACACACACACACACACACTTACTCTAACTCTAACACTGCAATCACACTTACTCTAACTCTAACAGCAATCACACACACACACTCTAACTCTAACACAGCAATCACACACACACACTTACTCTAACTCTAACACAGCAATCACCCACACACACACTTACTCTAACTGTAACACAGCAATCACACACACTTACTCTGACACAGCAATCGCACACACACACACTCTAACTGTAACACAGCAATCACACACACACACACTTACTCTAACTGTAACACAGCAATCACACACACACTTACTTTAACTCTAACACAGCAATCACCCACACACACACTTACTCTAATTGTAACACAGCAATCACACACACTTACTCTGACACAGCAATCGCACACACACACTTACTCTAACTGTAACACAGCAATCACACACACACACACTTACTCTAACTGTAACACAGCAATCACACACACACTTACTTTAACTCTAACACAGCAATCACACACACACACACACACACACTTACTCTAACTCTAACACTGCAATCACACTTACTCTAACTCTAACAGCAATCACACACACACACTCTAACTCTAACACAGCAATCACACACACACACTTACTCTAACTCTAATACAGCAATCACCCACACACACACTTACTCTAACTGTAACACAGCAAGCACACACACTTACTCTGACACAGCAATCGCACACACACACACTCAAACTGTAACACAGCAATCACACACACACACACACTTACTCTAACTGTAACACAGCAATCACACACACACTTGCTTTAACTCTAACACAGCAATCACATACACTCACACACACACACTTACTCTAACTCTAACACAGCAATCACACACACACACACACTTACTCTAACTGTAACACAGCAATCACACACACACTTACTTTAACTCTAACACAGCAGTCACATACACACACACACACACACACACACACACTTACTCTAACTCTAACACAGCAATCACACTTACTCTAACTCTAACAAAGCAATCACACATACACACTTACTGTAATACAGCAATCACGCATACACACACTAACGGTGCATACACCCGGGTCGATATTCAACAATAACGATATCATTGAATGATCTCCCATGTCTGCTGGATCATCGAAATTGATCATCCAGCACACCACGAACCTACCAACGATGGCCATGACCCGCTGTCAATGATTGCGGGTCCCTATAGTAGAGATGAGCGGGTTCGGATTTCAGAGATCCGAATCCACCCAAACTTAGGAGATATGAATCAGATCCGAGTCGTCTCGGGTTTTCCCGCCTGATGGATCTCAAAACGAGGCAAAACGTCATCATCCTGCAGTCGCAGGTTTTGGATTGTATAAAAGGTCCTGCGATCGCCACCATTATCATTCCGGCTGTGGAGAGTGAAGAGGGAGGGGGCTGTGCATGTGATCGCTGTGCTGTGCTGTTGCTGACGCTGTGCACTATACTGGGGCTGGCTACTGTTGTCACTCAGGGGCTGGCTGCTTAATATCCATAGGGGGCAGGGCTGGCTGTTGTCCTGTCCACTCATAGGGGCTGGCTGTTGTCCATAGAGGCTGGCTGGCTGTTGTCCATATAGGGGCTGGCTGGCTGTTGTCCATATAGGGGCTGGCTGGCTGTTGTCCATAGGGGCTGGCTGGCTGTTGTCCATATAGGGGCTGGCTGGCTGTTGTCCTGTCCAAAGGGTCTGGCTGGCTGTTGTCCATAGAGGCTGGCTGGCTCTGCTGCTGTGTTGTCCACGGGTGCTCTTCTCCCCCAGTGTGAAAAAAAATAAAAATGTATTCTGTGTGTGTGTGCGCGTTAGCCACACGTATCAGCAATGTAGGTGCGCAGAGGTGTGGCCTTTGTCATTTATCAAGGAGCTGCTGCCTCGTTCAGGGGTGCTCTCCCCCCAGTGTGAAAAAAAGAAGGTATGTTTTTTCATGTGTGTATGTGCACGTTAGCCACATTTATCAGCAACGTAGCAGTGCAGGGGTGCTGCCTGTGTTGTTTATCAAGAGGCTGCTGCCTCGTTCGGGTGCTCTCCCTCCCAAGTGCCCCCCAAAAATTAATTCAATCAATTTTTTTTTGTGTGCGTGTGTGTGCGCGTTAGCCATGGCATCACAAAACGCCTCAGCTGAGATCTGCATAAACATTTTCAAAGGTGAAACAAGAGGATATGGTTTAAAAAATGGAATAAAGCAGCTAAATCTGCGTTCTCTGAGTATAGTGTATAGTATCCCTACCCATGGCCCCTCTACCTGAATTTCAGCGAGTCAGAGGGGCAACTCCATGCAACCGAATTCCAGTGTGCAGCTGCTTCTCCTGTAGTGCAGGTCAGAAGACGTGTAGGGGGTGTGGTGATATGGACTAAAATGGAGCACACATCCACTAAAGTGGACAATGAATCCCCAATCTATCAGGAAGCGCAGCTGCAATTTATACACAACACAGGATGGGATGATGATATAGGTTTGGGTGATGGTATAATCTGGGGTGATGTATACATCATCTTCTTCACACAATATTAATTTGTCCCCGCTGGAATCCACCATTACAGGTGCCTCTGTAATTTTTGCAGGTAATTGACAGTAAAGGTCGTTCTCGTAGAATTTGTATTTCATTTTGATGGACGTCATCTTTTCCACATTTTGGGGAAGTAGTCTCAGGCTGATCACTGACAAGGTTCCCGGCTGTGCTGAAAACTCTTTCTGAGTACACACTGGAAGGTGGGCAGCTCAAGTAAAGCAAAGGCAGTTTTGTGTAAGGCCCTCCAAGTTGCCTTTTTCCTGGCAGTAGTTATTTACATCTCTTCAGATCTGTGTCCGTTGGGAAGAAAAAACAATGGCCCTCATTCAGAGCCGCTCGTTAACAGCAGTACGCTCGTTGCGTTCCGATGTTGAATAACCGCACATGCGTCGGTGTAACACTGCGCATGTGCGTACTGCAGATTGCGAGTTTTTTTGGACTCGTTCCTAAAATAGCGTACAGGAAGTGACATGTCAAATGAGATTGACAGAACAGGGCGTTTTAGGGTGTTGACGAGGGTAGAGATGGAAAAACGCAGGCGTGGCGAGGCGTTTTTGGGGCGTACATACATTAGCAGATGCGAGCGTAAAATGTGTACGGACCGACTCCTACGTCACTGGATGATCCTCTTTCCCTTCCAAATGCTCGCACAGCTTAGGGTCTGGATTACTCGACCACATTGGCGATGGTCTTCTCCTCCGTCCCGGGACTCCACGATGTTGTTGCGATTCATCGCGGGAGGGCAGAAAAGCAATTAGTGTTGGATTGAGACCCGGCTTGGTATGTGTTTTGAAATCAGTTTTTTGGGATAGCACAAAACCGTACGCAGGTGGAACTCAGAGCTGCTAATGTCAGGATGACACAATCAATTTGCGTACATTTGGGGGGGTTTATTTGGGCAGCAATTTGGTGGTTAGGGCCTATTGTAACAATAATGTCATCATGTTTTCAGTTTCGCACCATTTTATTTGTGCCTCTTGAATTTGCCGAATTATATGAATTTTTAAACGTTCCTTAAAGAGCCCTTGTTTTGGCCGAGTTTTTGCCTTTTGGCCCAGGATTAAATGTAACCCATTTGTACAATAATTTCACAATCCAATGTCATTGTTTAATTTCCAATTTATTGCTCAAACAAAAAAACTTATTTTAAAAATTTTGGGGACATCTTTTTTGCCCAAAGATATGTTCCCAAATCAAACAAATTGGCCCAACATAACTGTTGACATAAACATACAACAAAAAAATAAAAACATTTCACAAGAAAGGAGAGGGAAGTTTTGACCAGAAAGGAATATGAGCCAAGCACAGAAGGATTGTGGGAAAAGTCACCATTGCTGTCACCGTTTTTTCACCCGTTTGGATGGGGGAGGGAGGGCGCCAGACCGGGTCCGGGATGTCATCGGGCTGGCCTGTCCAGAGGCAGATGTTGTGGCCTCTAGACTAGGCACAGGGCTAGGCACATTTGGAGGATTGGCTGATGTTGTGCCAGAGGTGGAGGATCCTGATGTTCCGGCAGGAAGGGAGGTCGGCTCCACCATGTGCTGGCGAACGAGCTGCTCCAGGGCATTGGCGATGCGGATGTTGGCCCTGGTATTTTCCGCCAGGGCCTGACCAATGGTCACGTTGGCCGCAGCATTTTGCTCCAGGGCCTCAGCCACCCGTAGCAGACTGGCGTCCATCCTCTGCAGAATCTCCGTATGGGAATCCGATTTGAAATTGAGTTCTGTGAGGAGGGCCACTGCCTGCGAGGGGGATTGTCCTGGACTGGCTTCTGCAGGGTCCTCAGCCGGATGTACTGGTTCCTCCCCTGCAGAGCCAGCAGAAATTCGGCGGCCAAGGCTCCCCTCTGGAGCAGACTCATCCGCCTGTGTCTCTGTTCGGAAAAAAGAGAAAAGCCTCACATTACAATCTACATATTGGCACAATAACATTTCAGAGTTGATGACATCCAAAGATTTACCTGGGACAACATGAGGAGCCGCAAAGTCTGGCATGTCCGTATCCATGTTGGACACGCCAAACACCTCCACAGGCTGCACACACCCCTGTGCCAGCTCTTCTAAATCCGTCAACTCCAATGACACAGGGGTGGGACCCCCACCTGTCCCCCTTGCATGCTTAGCCCTGTCCGCGAGTTTTTGCTTTAGGCGATATTTGAAGTCGCCCCATCTGTGGGGAAAAATGGAAGCCATTATCCTTTGGTTTAAAATGGGGTTTGTTTTTAGGGGGGGCAAGGGTTTACTTACCGCCGTTTGACATCCCGGGCTAGACGGACATAATCACCCACCCTATTGACAGCAACGGCTACCTCTTCCCACATTCTCCACTTCTGGCTTAGACTCATATTCCTGTCTGCCTGTGGCAGGATGTCCACACACTTCTGGATCACAACCTCTATCTCCTTTCTTGTGAAATGTGGCTGCCTTTTTTTTTTGGCCGCTTTGGCCGGAATACTGGGCCCAGCAGCCTCTTCCATGTCATCCTCCTCACCTATTTGTGTAAATTTACAGAATTCACTAAATCACAACTTGCCTAATCTTATGTTTCAAATTAATCATTGATACAAAATGCATGAAAGACTTACCGCCTGACTCTTGGGCATTTTTTCCCTGGTCTGTCGCCATGTCTGAGGTCCAAACAAGAAATACACCAGAATTTGAATGTGTTTTCGTGACGTATTTATACATGCGTCCTTATTTTGCGGCCGCATCATTGATTGTGCGGCCCTTTGATCCCTCCTTAATTTGTGCGGGAAACGAAACACTATTTATGGCTTGGTGTGTCTCAAGTCGAGGTGGCGTTTTTGGATTGTTGGAGGTTATCTTGGCTGGAGTTTATTGATTGCGTAGAAAGGAGTTGGCGGTTGGAGATTCGTTTGTTGGTTAGATTTGCGTTTTTTTTTTCCGTTATCTTTGTTGGTTTATATTTTTGGGACCTCGTTTCTTGATTTGGTAAGTTTTGTGAAGTCTAACTTTTGTTCAATTGTTGTTTCATTGTGTTTCTTATTTTTAGTAATTTTTGGATCCATAATTTCTTCTATTTTAGATTTTGTTTATTTTCGACCCAAAAGACCTTTTGATTTTGACTCTTATATATTTGCTCTTGGTAAGTCCATTTTTTATCTTGTATTTGCAAACTAATTAGCGCATTTTTAGTAGTTACTCTTGTGACTTGTATTAGCGAACTAATTAGCGCATTTTTAGTAGTTACTCTTGTGACTTGTATTAGCGAACTAATTAGCGCATTTTTAGTAGTTACTCTTGTGACTTGTATTAGCGAACTAATTAGCGCATTTTTAGTAGTTACTCTTGTGACTTGTATTAGCGAACTAATTTGCGCATTTTTAACAGCTTAATAATCATTCTAACTTTTTAGTGGTTTCTCTGTCGCTTTTTGTGCCAACATTTCGACCCATTTTGATGTACTGTGTTAAATGTCGCTTTGCTGTTTTGCTAAATGGGTGTTTGGCATATTTTAACTGTCTAGCACAAAATTTTTAAACAAAAATGCTCAGAGTGAAATGTGTCAAGTAATTTTGGTGTTTATTTTCAGTTTGGACGTATCATGACAATACCCCGGCATGTAAGCAGCAATGGATGGTATCATCAAGCTAAGTTGTTTTAATATAGTTTTGGGGTGGGTCAAAAGCCTTACTTTGAAATCTTTGAATTTCAGGTTGATCTGGGGCGGATTGTTCTGGCCATGCTCCCGGAAGCCGACCAACCTCAATCTTGTCCCAGGTGTAGGCATCGTAGGCATGCAAGGCCCCAGATATTTCGAACACGTGTCACCCTTTTTGGAATGCCCGATGATGAGGTTTTAAGACGCTACCGTCTACCTCCCAAAATCATCATAGACACTCTCTCATTAATAGAAAGTGATCTTGAGTGGCAAATTGACAGTCCAACAGCAATACCACCACTTACGCAATTTATGGCGGTGTTACATTTCTGTGCCTCAGGATCGTTTCAAACAACGGTGGGAATAGTGGCAGGCATCTCCCAATCCTCCTTTTCCCGGATCCTGAGGGCAGTGATGGAGGCACTTTTCAAGCACCTCCATCATTTTATTCAAATGCCTTTGGATATGGGTGCCCTTAGTGTGGCCAAGGCCAATTTTTACCAAATAGCTGCCTTCCCACACATCATAGGGGTTGTGGATGGTACTCACATACCACTTCAGCCTCCAGCACTGCTGGAGGCCATATTTCGAAACAGGAAACACTATCACTCCCTGAATGTAATGGTGGTATGTGATGCCTCCCTCCAGATCCTGTCCCTGAATGCTAAATTACCCGGAAGTGCACATGACTCCTTCGTCATCCGGCAATCAGGGATATGGCACAAATTAACCAACCTACAAGCTGGTGATGCGTGGCTTCTGGGTAAGTGGAGAGCTTTAGTACATAACAATGTTAAGCTTGATACACAGTGTTCCTGATGTTGTCAATTCTTTTCCATAGGAGACAGTGGATATCCTTGCATGTCCTGGCTGCTCACTCCTTATTTGGCTCCCACACCAGGCCCACAAAGTGCGTTTAATTCCGCACTTACAGCCACCAGGCAAGTGGTGGAGCGCTGTATCGGCCTTTTAAAAGGCCGATTCAGATGCCTCCACCGCTCTGGTGGCGAGCTCATATATTTGCCGGATATGGTGTTGAAAATTGTGGTCCTGTGTGGGATATTTCACAACATCGCCATAAGGAGTGGTGTCCCAATGCATCCAGAGGATGCCTTACCTGAGGATGGCCCCCCCGAGGTTGGTCGGAGGTCGGTATGTGGGGGGGCCATACGCGATGATGTGGTGGCCAGATTTTTTAGGTAAGTTTTAACAAAACAGTGTTTAAACCTAATGTGTTTGTGTTTGTTTGCGAACATCTAATTTTGTTTTCTTTTTTTCACCATCTTCGGTTTGTTCACATAATCTTTGGCACTACATTGCTCACTACTTCATGCTACCCTTACCAAACCTGGATCTGGTCATTTTGGGAATATATTCTGGAACCCATATCGCAACGCCATGTTTGTGGAATCATTTTGGCATGGTCCTTCCTCAACCAGTTCTTGATTTGTTTTTTGTTTTTTTTTATTTATTGGTATGTGTTGTATTTGAGATTATCACTGTGTGTTTTTTTTGTGAGTGACCACTTTGATTTCTCAGTTATGTTGTGAATAAATGTTTGGAGAGTTAAATGTTCTTCCTTTTTTTGGACGTTACCAGCAAGTTTAACCAGGTTAACACACCTTACATTTGACTAAGGGGTAATCCAGTACTGACGCCAGTTGAGCAAAAATTAAATATGTTTTCAGGTTCCCAACCCACACCAAAAGGAAGCCTGTCCAATCATTTGGCTTTGTAAGATTCGCCTAAGCAGCTTGCCCACCAACTAGGAACCTGTAAAATGTAGAAATATCTAATTGACACTACTCACAAAAAGGGAAATGACATTGTTACTGTTATGTGTTTCTTGAGGGTGTTTTACATACAAATACAAAACCCAATCTAATTTTTAAAAAATGCAAAACCTTGCAGGAACAGTCTACTTATGTCAGGGTTAACTATCTTTGGTTTTGAAAAACGAATGAGGCAGAACGTATATTAGAAATAAACAATTTATTTTGAAAAAGATTAAAACAAAAAAAAACTACTGCCGAAGGATGCGAGACAGCCGGTCAAGGGCCACAAGCACCCCAATTACATTTTGGCGCATGTGTGCCACACAATCTTCGACCTCTTGCCGACGCCTCTGTTCCTCTGTGGGTGAGAAAAGTGTGTGGATTAATCAAACAATAGGGAATCCACATTAAAAAAAAAAAAACACAACGAAATCACTCCAAAACCAAAATTAAAAAAAAAGGGGTGCTGCAAAAATTACAAGGCCTATGTAGAAATACCCACAGGTGTGATATGTGTATGTTGAAATCAGCAGGAAGAGGTAAAGGCAAACTGCTAAATCACCAAAAAACAACCCAAAAATCACGAATAAAGGAACGACACATGATTACATACAAACAGTTTGTGGTTAAAAAAAACGTGAAAGAAAAACATACCGGTAGCCAAAACGGCAGATCCCGAAGTCCCTCCATCTTCATCCTCGGAGGAGCCTTCATTCCCCAAAGAACGGGGCGGGGTTATCACGGACTCCGGGGAGGGGGTAATTGGAAGAGGGGTGGTTGGAGGAGAGGGGGAAGGGGGACGGAGGGGAAGGAGGCCCGACAGTTCCGGGAGAGGGTCTTGGAAGGCTTGGGAGGAGGGGGGAATAGGGGAATTATTTGGGGTGGAGTGTTGGCTGGGGGTGGGTGAGAGTGGGCGGGACCGCCGTCTGGCCGGACGGTGACGGCGTAGTCTTGCCTGTCCCCCTAAAAGATGTCAAACAAATTGTGGTTAGTTTCTGGCCAAATCTTGGCCAAATAACATTTTAAAATCACCCACCACCAACAAAAAACATGCAAATATGAGTAGAATGAATATATCAGAAATAGAGGGAAAACATGGCCATGCAGATATGAGGAGAATGAATAAATAGGACAGACATAAAAACATGCACACGCAGATATGATGAGAATGAAAAAATAGGACAGACATGAAAACATGCACACGCAGTTTGCCCCACAAAGACAAACATGAAAACCACAATACATAACACTTACTTTCCACTATCTGCATGCGAAAGCTTGCCAGCAAGCGGGGCGTTCGCCGTTGCAGGTCAGACCACCTGCGCTCCAGCTGGCCGATGTTGCGGCGTGAGCCGAAGGAGCGCAGGCGGGCCCGTGCCTCCGCATACGCGGAACGCTTCTGCCGGTTGGTGATGGGTGGAGGCTGGCTGGTGATACGCCGATCCATCACCTCCGTTAGCACCAGCAGCTCGCGCCTGGTGAATGCGGAGGCTCTCATGATGGCAATGGTGTTTTTCTTAAAATTCATTTTTGATAAAGTGTGCCAAAAATTTCTGATTGGCTAATGTATCTTGGAAATTAACAGGAGCAATTTTATTGGTTAGTGTATGAGTCATGTGTTCGACCAGGGCCAGAAATCTCTGGAGAGTTAGGATAGGCTTGATGCAGTGACATGCGTAAGCAAATTTAAATAAAGAAATGAACCCCGGGAAATATGCGGGGATCCACAGCAATAGTACAATTGTTTCATTGTGGCTAACATGTTTTTTGAGCAATAAAAGCGAATGTTTAAGCCGTACGTATTCTGCGGGTAAACACCAACACGGACAAGAGTAAAGTTTCTTGCATTGTGTTGAAAAAAAAAACCAATTAAGCTAATGGATACATTGATTGGCATGATACGATTGATGGAGGTAGGCAGAATAAAGGAGCAGGTAATCGACATCTGACATGGCCACTTCCGGTTTATACTTGTGCGTGCGTTCCCTTCAAGCCATTTCGGGGATGTACGCTCGCTATTTCGCACGCTCGTTAGTTAGAGGAGGGGTCGTCTGAGTTTGGGGAGGATTTTTAGATGCGATCGAAAATACGAGCGAGCCCTTGAATTTAAATATTTTTGTACGTACGCCTAACGTACGTGCGCCCACTTGCGAGTGGGTCTGAATGAGGGCCAATGTCTTCATCCCTTCTGGGATGAAAATCCACTCCCAGCAGCAGGCATGGCACTAAAGAATTCTCAAGAAAGACACAACGTAAGACTTAAACCTTAAATGTTGCATTTGCTGGTCTGTTCCGCTTGTCCACAATATCTGCTCCGGCTAAGTGGACAGTGGGTACAATGGCAGTTTGAACTGAAGGCCAATAACTATGGCCCTCATTCAGAGCCGTTCGCTATTTGCGGTCGTTCGTTTAAAAACAAGGGGTGGCTATTCAAATGATCAGTACGCACATTGCAGTCTGTTCACACCTCTAAGTCTGAACGAACGAGCAAAACATACGCTCGTTTATTTGTTAAAAACGCCCCCTGGCCGCTCGCACCATACGTCATGTCCGCTATTTATTAGATTAATCGAGTACATCGACCAGCGTATGAACTGCTCGCTATTCTTGTGGTTGGTGTTTGCTACCACAAATGTGCGAGCAGTTCTGGCTCTAAAATAACCCAGTGACGTGGTCATTGACGCAGCTGTTTTAAATATACACACCCATAAAACGCCCGTTTTGACCTTTAAGCACGCCTGCGTACGGATCTCCACTCCCCATTTTCAAGCACCTTCCCCTGTTACCACCCACATACGCCTCATTCTGTCACTCAAAATAGCAGGCACTCGCTATATAGCGTACAAACGATTTTCGGCCGCACTGACTGGTTCGCGCATGCGTACTAAAAAGCGTACGCATGCGCAGATGTGCAAACATCGCTCGGAACGAGCGTACTGCCGCTAACGAGCGGCTCTGAATGAGGGCCTATGTTTTTTTTATTGTCCCTGTACACATTGAGAAATGCATTTTCTAAAACGAACTTGTAAAAACTCTCACTTTAGTAAATTAAATTTACCCCTTAATATCTTTGTGCTGGTTAAGTGGCAGTTTGGACGCCACTAACTAACTATGTTTTTTTGATGTCCCTGTACAGGTTGGGAAATGCTGTTTCATGTGGAAAGCACTACTAGAAGTCTTCCTGGTCCCTTTCTGGGATGAGAAAATCCACCCCCAGCAGCAGCAGGCATGGTGCTCAAGGATTCTTCTGGGGCAAGGACTGATGTAAATGAGTAAAATTATTTTTTTGTAAATGCCTCCTCCCCTCCCCTTCTCCCTCATAAATTTACTTCGGAATGAAAAAATTTAATTTAATTTGCTACCAAACCCTTCCTGTCCCTGCCTTCAACTACATACATACTCCAACTCCCTCAGGCTTCTCTTGAATAATAAAAACATTTGTTTCCTGATGTGCCATGTTGGAAGTTGAACTGCCACATGTTTGTGCTGCCCACTGCTGCCGCTTAGCTTAGTCAACCAGCTAGCTTGATGCAAATTTTGGGCCTAAACTGGATGAAAACAATATTGTGAGCTGTGATGTGGTCAAAATTGACTGGAAACGAGTGGAAATAAATGTTATTGAGGTTAATAATACTGTAGGAACAAAAACAGGCCAATTTTATGTGATTTTAACTGTTTTTATGATTTTTTTAAGAAAAAATCCAGATACAAAAAACAAAACACAGAGGTGAGGTTTTGGCACAACTAATCCAGATCAAAAACCAGGGGAGATCCAGATCCAAAACCAAAACACAGAGGTCACGCACATTTCTACCCTATAGTAACCTGGTCGATATCGACCAGGTTGGCCTGTATGCATGGTCGATGGACGATATCATTATCGTCCACACGTGCCAGCGCATCGCAGGTCATTGGTGGGTCGGAGGCACAGAAAAATGCACGATATGAATGATAATGATATGATCGATATTGTTATCGTTCATATCATGCATTTTAATTATACCGTGTGTATACACTAGAGATGAGCAGGCCCGGTTTCCTGAGAACTGGACCCACCCGAACTTCCATATCTGAGGCAAGATCCGAGTCCGGCTCAGGTTTTCCCACCTGACTCGGATCTCAAAGCGAGGCAAAAGCTCATCATCCTGCTGTCGGATTCTCGTGGGTTTTGATTGTATAAAAGTCCCTTCCCACGGTGATCAGCGCCATTTGCTTGCTGAGTCCCGTGCTGTCAGGGCTGTGCTTCATCCAAGAGGGACTGCTATGTCCATCAAAGCAGAGGCTTCTGTTGCCATCCAGGGTCTGCTGTGTCCATCCAGGGGTTGCTGTGTCCATCCAGGGGCAGTGGCTGCTTTGTCCATCCAGGGGTTGATGTGTCCATCTAGGGCAGGGTCTGCTGTGTCCATCTAGGGGCAGGGGCTGCTGTGTTCATCTAGGGCAGGGGCTGCTGTGTCCATCCAGGGGTTGTTGTGTCCATCTAGGGCAGGGGCTGCTGTGTCCATCCAGGGGCTGCTGTGTCCATCCAGGGGTTTCTGTGTCCATCAAGGGGCAGGGGCTACTGTGTCCATCCAAGGGTGCCCAGTGTATAAAAAAATAAAAGTTAATAATAATATAATTAATAAAAAAATAATATATTTTTTTTTGTGCTGTAACCCAGTGTATATATATATATATTTTTTTTACTGTGACACTGCCTGTCAGACCACAGTGTAATATTCATACATGTATTGTTTGTGACACTGTAAGTGGTAGCAGTGTATTATAAATATTGTGACACTGTTAGTGGAAACGCAGTGTATTCATAAAAAATATTGTCACACTGTAAGTGGAAAACGCAGTGTATTCGTAAAAAATATTGTCACACTGTTAGTGGTTGCACAGTGTGTTATTCTTTTCTTATTCATAAAAAATATTGTGACACTGTTAGTGGTAGCGCAGTGTGTTATTCTTATTTTATTCAGAAAAAATCTCGTTACACTGTAAGTGGAAACTTCACCATTTTACAATTTAATAACACAAAGTTAGCAATAAAAAAATGCAACTTTTCACTTGTTTCTTCAATCATGAATAAATGATTATTCTACACACCGACTACAAGACCACAACAAAGTGCTAAATAACGTGCATAATATATTAAACATAATAACATCACAAACGCCTCAGCTGAGATTCACATAAACATATTTTCAAAAGGTGAAATTAGAGGATATGGTTTAAAAAACGGAATAAAGCAGCTAACACTGCGTTCTCTGATACAGTGTCCCTACTCCCTATCCATGGCCCCTCTACCTGAATTTCAGCAAGTCAGAGGGGAACTCTATGCAACTGTATTGCAGAATGCAGCTGCTCCTCCTGTAGCCCAGGTCAGAAGATGTGTAGGGGGTGTGGTGATGATATGGACTAAAGTGGAGCTCACATCCACTAAAGTATGACAATGAATCCCCAATCTAACAGGGAACGCAGCTGTAATTTATACACAACACAGGATGGAATGGAGAAATAGGCTTGGGTGGATGGTATAGGCTGGGGTAATGATATAAACTGGGGTTATAGGCTGGGGTGATGCCTGGGCTTAAGACGAGAAAAGCCACATCTTGGGTGTGGAATTAATTTAACCCAAATCCTGACAACAGTTGTGAAGGCATCTGTACCATTTGTAAAGCCAAAATTAGTAGAGATAGGCACCTTAACCATCTAGGAACCTCCACCCTGTTACGTCATCTAATGATGTACATTATGATCATGTATTATGATCATCAATGATCTACATCATAACGTTCTCTGTAATTTTTGCACGTAATTGACGGTAAAGGCTTTTCTCGTAGAAATTGTAGTTAATTTTGATGGACATCATCTTTATCACATTTTGGGGAAGTAGCCTCATAGGCCGATCACTGATAAGGTTCCCGGCTGTGCTGAAAACTCTTTCTGAGTACACACTGGAGGGTGGGCAGCTCAAGTAAAGCAAAGTCAGTTTGCAAGGGCCTCCAAATTACCTTTATTCTGCCAGTAGTCAAACCGACTGTCTGACATGCCTATTTGGATGCTATCATTAAATTTTTTTAAATAGTCCTCAACCATTCTTTGAGGGGAATTCAATTCAGTGTGATGTTGAATAGCGACGGGAGGGAGCTCCTGTAGCTATTCAATACACCGCGCTGATTGGGCGGGCTAAGGATTTCTTCTGGCACCCCCCTGGGGATGCGTGGAGAAATCAGACCAAAGTGCCGGGTGCGCAGATGTTTTTCTGCATAGCGTGGTGCTAACAGCCGCGTGCCCGGCACTTTGGTCAGAGAATGCCGGTTACCGCGCCTTGACACACTTGTTAAGGCACGAGAGCCGGCATTCTCCGACCACACAGCGCACTGAATTGAATAACTCCGGGAGCTCGCTCCAGGCGCTATTCAATTCACGTTGAATTGAATTGCCCCCTTTGAATGGTGACATGTGCAGAACAGGCCCTGCGATCTTGCTCACAGACCCCCCGAAGCGTTTGGGGGGCGCAGCAGAGGCTTGCCTGGTCACCGGTGCCAGAAATGGGGGGCGTCGTCCCCATTTTCCTGGGAGGGAGGAGGCTGGAGTTTGCATTAGTGGACGCAGATTTTTGACCTCTTGCGTGACCAGGCACCGGCCAGGCTGTGGGAAGCTTCAGCTAACGCAGCCTGACCAAAGGAGTAACCATTGGTTGCGATGGTGATACCAGCCTGCGATATCAGTGGCAGTGCTGGGACCGCAAATGCAGCAAGGAGGTATCTGACACCTCATTCTGCATTTGCATCTGAGATGGACGGTTTTGCAAATCCGTCCATCTGTGAATCAGGCCTTTACTTCAGAACACAGCGAGTCTTTCTGGCTGTAGCTCCTCCTCCTACCTGTGAGACTGACAGCTGCTGCTCAGTCTGTGTAGCCCAAGGCCCCATGCTCAGACGTCACTCTCCCTCTCTCCCTCTCCTGAATTCCGGACAGCCCTGTGGGAGCCGGAAGGAGACTGCAGAGAATGAGCCGGGCGCACCTTTTATTAAAACATTGCAATCGACATTGCAGCGGCGGCCGGTTCAGTCCGCCAGGGAATCCCGCACCATCCTAGTTATGGCCCTGTTGACTAATTTATGCTATTTACCTTTAAAAGCATTCAGTTGTTCACATAAAAAAGTCATATATTAAAAAGTATTAATAAAAACAAAATCTGTTGAATCTATACAAACATAAGCATTATAATAATAATAAAAAAATATGAAATGAACATGCCTAACGCGCTAATTCTGCAATTCCCCCGGTTGACGTTGAACATCAAACAGTCCCGTTTAGTTTCCTAATTATAAGCAAACTATTCCCTTGCGGAGTCACCCCGGCAAATCTCAGGCACAAGTGACGTTCTCATGTGTCCGTGTGGATAGATGCGTCACACACAGAGTGGTGTTTTTTTTTAGGGTGGGCAGTGCGGCAGTCGCTGAAGCGCATTGCTCTGCATCTGCACGCATCTGAAAAAAAGGGGCGTGGTCACTAGAAACGGGCATGTCCTTGAGACGCGACACCTTTTCATAACTGTAGAGGGCATGCCCAGCACTGATGGAGATGCTGGGCTGCCCCCCAAGCTCTCCCCGCTGTGTGAATAGATACCATGCGCAAGTGCATGGCATCTATTCACTCGCCAGTGATTGTTTCACCGGAACCCCCAGTGGGTCACTGTGGCCTGTGGGTGGGCAGGGCGCATTTCAGCCACTTCAAATCGGGCAGGTAGGCTGAAACAGCCTAACGGGAACACTTACAGAGGAAGCAATAAGCAATGCGCTAATTTAACCAATTATCATGTTTAGGCGCTAGGTTTGAACTTTTGTTAGTTGGAAATTACCAAATTAGCAAATTAATAAATATATTTAAAAAAGTCAGAACACAAAAACAATAAGTGGTAACATTTTGAGGCCCCCTGCCAGTCACAGGCCCAGAGCCTCCTCAGAGATATTTGGTCTTAGCATTGTGTGCAAAGAGGAAAAAATTGGATTATTCGCTGAAAATATGGGCCCTGATTCAGAGCCGGACGCAAGTCGCTGCTCGTTCGCTCCGAGTGATGTTTGCCCAACTGCGCATGCGTACGGATCGTTATACGCATGCGCGAACAACTCAGTGCGGCCGAAATTCATGTGCTCGCAAAATAGCGAATGCCTGATAATTTGAGTGACAGAAAGAGGCGTTTGTGGGTGGTAGCAGGGGAAGGTGCTTGAAAACGGGGAGTGGAGATCCGATCGCAGGCGTGCTTAAAGGTCAAAACGGGCGTTTTATGGGTGTGCATATTTAAAACAGCAGCATCATTGACCACGTCACTGGGTTATTTTAGAGCCAGAACTGCTCGCAAGATTGTGGTAGCAAACACCAGCCCCAAGAATAGCGAGCAGTTCATACCCTGGTCGATGTACTCGATTAATCTAATAAATAGCGGACATGACGTAGGATGCGAGCGGCCAGCGGGCATATTTTTTCAAAAAACGAACGCAAGTTTTGTTCGCTCGTTCAGACATAGAGGCGTGAACAGACCGCAAACAGCGAACGGTTCATTTGAATAGCCACCCCTTGTTTTAGAACGAACGACCGCAAATAGCGAGTGGCTCTGAATGAGGGCCATGATTTGCTATTTTCCCTCTTCTCCCCACCTCTTCCCAGCCTTGTGCATACAATCTCCCTCTCAGGTGGTGAGCACAATTCATATATCTTGGTGTACAGGTGTCCCATTCCCTGGCCGATTTTATACGCTTGAATCTTGCCCCCCAAATTCCATATTTAAAAGCTAATGGAGCATACAGATTTGTCAGATTTGTCAGATGAACGATTCGAACGATTTTACCAAAGATTTAAACGATTTGAACGATTTTTGACTGCATTAAAATGAATGGAATCGTCCAAGTCTGACTGCAAACACATCAGATGTCAGATATCGTTATCTGACCATCGGGAACGCGCATCGTTCAAATCGTTCATCTGACAGATCTGACAGATATGTCAGATTTTCCTTCAGATATGAACAACTGAACGATTTTTAAAATCGTTATCGTTCAGATCTGAAGAAAAACCTGACCGTGTGTATGTACCATTAGTCTCCTCTTTGGCGGAAGCGTCCTCTCTCTAAACCTTATTAAGATGATTATTCAGCCCACATTTTTGTATATACTATGAAACTCTCCAGTGTATATTCCCCTATCCCAATTTAAGATAATTTCTAGCTACATTACCTCTTTTGTTTGGGGGAATGGGAGACCGCCTATAGCCTAAAACAGTGGTTCTCAAACTCGGTCCTCAGGACCCCAAACAGTTCACGTTTTGCAGGTCACCCAGCAGGTGCACAGGTGTAATCATTACTCAATGACACATTTTAAAAGGTCAGCTAATACAGTTGAAAGAGTAGGTTACCCCTATGGATCAGGGAGACCTCCACCTGGCTCTCCTTGCCAGGGTAGGTTTGCATTTTACCCCTCTACGGTTTCTGCTGGCTCTGTCTTCTCTTCCTCGTTGTCCACCTTTACTCCAACAGGCTCGTGGAGTCTGAGTGGCTGTGGGAAAAGTTTTGGGGGATCCTGTCATTGATTCGTGTTCACCAATTTGGAATAACTTAGCCTTTCCAGAGATCCGTAGACTTGAAGCTGGTTCATTGTCGGATGGAGTGGCTGCTATTGGTCAATTGTATCCAGATAAAGTTCTCCATTCATGCGCCTATTTGTCCTCTACTTATGATCTTCCAGCACATTTCTTTTATAGGTATCTTCAGCCCCAGCATGCTCTCTGTGCACAATGGAGGGAAACAGTTCCTGTCCCCTCAGAAGCTCCAGTTCAATTATTAATCCATACTCTTCCTGGACAGAGGGCCTGAGTCAGACCCGGTCGCAAGCGCTATACGCTCGCAAGCGGGTCGATGGTGGGGCATTGCGCACACACGGCATGCGCAGTGCGCGTGCGCGAGCCCCGGAGCAAGTGAGAAATTCACTCGCTCCGGGGCTCGCTACAAATGTGGCGGCTGTTGATGTTGATCGACAGCTCACCCCGTTCTGTAGGCGGGGAGGGGGGGTGGCTGGACAAACTGAGGCGTTCCTGAAGGAAAGCCTGCCTTTTGTGGGCGGCCCTACTGACATCACTCGTGATGTCAGTAGTGAGCTTCCGGCTCTATTAGAGCAGGAAGCTCACTGGGGCTTGCGGGAACGAGACCCTACCACAAGGGTCTCGTCGCAAGCGCGATGGTCGTGACCATTGCCACCATCACCTGGTCGCTTGCAAAAGCTGTGGGTGGTCACCCACAGCTTAGTGAGTGGCCAGGAGGCCGGGTCAAAAAAAAAAAAGCGGTCACCCTGATTCAGAGCGAGCGCTCGCTTTTTGCAAGCTCGTCTGCATCAGGCCCAGAGATCTATTTCAATAGCATATTCCTCTCTTTTGTCTTCTGGTAGTGTTGAGGGTTTGTGCAACCTTAGAGCACATTGGGACCTAAGTTTGGGTATTTTATCTGATGATGATTGGAAAGCTCTCCTGGGTTCACCTCGAGATGCCACGCCATATGCCAGGTTTCAGCAGATCAAGTATATATACTGCACAGGGTCTGCTGGACTCTGAGTAAGCTCTACGTGTTTGGAGGGTCTGTTACAGACTTTTGCCTTAAATGTGATACCCCCCTCTGCTGATTTCTGGCATCTTCTATGGTCCTCTTCTTGTGTGGCTACCTTTTGGGTCTAGGTTGGTTGCTTGTGCACGGACTACGGGTATTCAGATTTCTTTACTAACCCCATGTATTTGTTTATTTGGTTTTGACCTGGAGGAAACTCTTTTTGACCCCTTACGATTATACGTGAATAATCTTATAACACTGGCCCAAGTACAGTATGTATTGCCAGAAAATGGCTGGCCCCTGATCCCCCTTCTTTTCCTTCTTGCGTACCCTTAGTCAATGACACTATTTTACATGAACATTTTATGTACCAGAAGCATAAATGTCTGCTAAAATCTGATAGGATTCCCGTGATGTTCTCGTCGCCCTTCTCATGATTCTGTTTAATGTTTCTTTGTGTCTGTGACTCCACCAGCCCGCATCTTATTCTGTATTATTATTGACGTTGTTTGATTGTATATTATGTGCCTTCGCCTACTGTTAGGTTATACTTTCCACTTTGGCTATCGAATGTCATCTTAACCTGATTCATGTTATTTGTTGGTTTATGCTATGTTATAATGTCCTAATTCTCTCAATAAAAATACTTCATAAAAAAAAAAAAAAGTGAACCCCTGGAATTGTTATTTTGTGATTTCAATTCCAGGGGTTTCCTTCCATCTCAAACACCATTTTGTATCCTCTCTCTGGGAGATATTCTGAGTAAAGATTCCAGTAATCAGTAACCATTGCAGTAAATCTGTCGCTATTAATCCTGTATGATTCAACAGTACATCTGAACCACCAATGTGGTTTCCTGATACCCCTTACACACTGCCAGCAATAACTCAGGTTATTTCCCATGAACGCGCAGCTACTCGAGTTACTGTGCAGTGTGAAAGGGCCCAGTTGAAATAACCCGGATCAAGCGAGCCTGCATGTCAACCCGGGTAAGGAGCAAGGAGTGTGAACGGGTAACCTGGGTCGATGCACCCTGGCTCCCGTACACAGCATAGGAAGAGGCGGCGCCAAGCGCCAGCTCGGCACATGCCTTTGGTGATATCATCGACCCGGCAATAAGCAGGGTCGGGCCGCTAGTCTGAAAGGGGTCTCAGCTGGGCCGCACCCCGGATGGACGCGTGTACAAAGTCTCGGGTGCAACCCGGCATTGCAGTGTGAAAGGAGTATTGCTCTACCCATAATTTGCCATTCACAATTATTTCCCATCCATTAAACCTCCTGGTGATCCCAAATGACCAGGGCTGTTTAGAATGTGGCGCTGTAACTGTTTTACCTGATTTGGGACCTAAAATGAAGTTTGGGGTGAATTTTTTTGTTTTGGTCACATGGCTGTGACCTGAAACAAAGATGGGAGTTCTTCCAATACATAATTCCGGACAGTTGCTTCCTCAGGTGTGCTGACTGCCCTATCTTAATGCCCAATGAAACAACCCATACCTACCTGATATCTGTACTTACACATTCAGTGTCAGACTGCAGCTTGTAGTTGCTGAAGATACTGCCCAGCCACAAACAGATCAGAGTGGTCGGGAAGGCCGCAGGGGCTGCCTGTCAGTCACGTGACACGGGCGCCCATCCAAGCCGCGCTGCTGTCAGTGCGCACAGTGTTTGTACACTGTTTTGGATTCCTTATTACTGATTGGTGGATGACTCTGGGCATCCACCAATCACTGTTGTGGAAGTATCTAAGCACTGATTGGTGGATGGCTGGAGCTATCCACCAATCAGAGAAGACTGCAAATGCACTGAGAGAGGAAGAGCCGGAGGGCACATGATCACAGCACAGCGGGAGGAGATGGCCGCCTCCATAGATCTGAGGTCTGAATTTAAATGGATCCTTTATGCAGGGAGGTAAGGAGGGGATAGAGGTATGGGACATCGTGGTTATAGCTGTATGAGGAGGGGGGAGCAATTATGGGACAATTGTTTGAGGAGGGGGCAATTATCAGACATAATTGATGGAGGAGGGGGCAGTTATGGGACATAGGCCCTCATTCAGAGCCGTACGCTCTGAGCAGAGCGCACGCTCTGAATGAGGGCCACCCTCCATGAAAATGGAGCGTCCTCCTGGACGCTCGTATAGCTGTGGGTCACCACCCACAGCCTATACGAGCGTGCATTTTGATGGCCGTGATGGTCGTGACCATCGCGACCATCGAAACTGCGAGCCGGAGCCTGCGGTTGAGGTTTTCAACCGCAAGCTCCGGAGTGATTTTGGCTCTATCAGAGCCAAAATCACTCCCACTGACATCACTAGTGATGTCAGTGGGCCGGCTTCTGACGGGAGGCGTTCCCGTGGGAACGCCCCGTCAGGGAGGCACGCCCCCGGCATGCCCACCAAAGGGGGCGTGCTGTCAATCAACATCGACAGCACGCCCCCTTTGATCAGACACAACGAACGAAGGACTTTCCTTCGCTCGTCGCGTCTGGCGCATGCGCACGACGGAGCTCCCTCCGTCGTGCGCATGCTCAGTGCATAACATCGACCCACTTGCGAGCGGACAGCCGCTCGCGAGTGGGTCTGAATCAGGCCCATAATTAGAATTGTTGGAGGGGGCAGTTATAGGACATATATGTGTCAGGAGGGGGCAATTGTGGGAAATAATTATAATTATGGGAGGAGAGGCAGTTATGAGATAATTGTGTGAGGAGGGGGGCATTTATGGGTCATTATTATTGTGTGACAACTGGACTGTATCTGCCAGGTACCCGGGGATGGGTGGCACCTAAAAAAAATGGATATACCGCGCTCTATGATTTCTGTTGCCAGCCCTGGCAGTACTACTTATATAATCACAAGGAAAAGCATAGACAACTGTATGTTTTTCCTAAAACAATATTTATTTAAAATATACTACAAAAAAAAACATATTTGTCTTGTCCAAATGTAAAAAAAATACAATAAAATGTGAATTTCACTTAGGTATACACATTACTTAATAAAATAATGTTTTTGGTTTAACTAAACTGTGATACATAGTATGATCACAAAGTTTTATTACACCCACGACCATAGAAGTTTTAAAGAAGATAAAATAAAAGGTTTTAAGCCGCTCCTAGTAGGTGGAATATAGGTGACATGTAGGCATAGTGGTTAGCATTACTATAAATAGCAAATAAGGATATCAACCTGTCGCCATGTAACAGGTCACGTCACTCTCAGTGATCACAGGCATTACCGAAAACCCACCACATAATACAATAACACAATAATAACGAATCAATTTAAAGGAAAAAGACAGCTTCTTTGCTCTTTTCCTTAGAGGAAATCCATTTTGTGACAAACAGGCAGTGTGCCCTTTATATTGGTTACTGCCTCACGGTCCTGAGGTCATGAGTTAAATTCCTGACCATGGCACTATATGTGTTGTGTTTGCATGTTCTCTCTTTGACTGTGTGGATTAGGCTCCGGTTCCTCCCACACTTCAAAAACATACTGGTAGGTTAGTTTGTTGGCTTCTAACAAGTAATAAATTAACCCTAGTGTAGGGAATATTGGCTCGGAGTCAGTAGCGTGCAAATCGGGGTGGTGCAGGTGCGGGGACGGCCGGCGTTCCCGGAAACGGGGGCGTGGCGTCACCATATTATGGATGCACTTTCCTGGCCTCGCAAGCCGGGCCAGCCTGCGTAAGATTCAGCTTACTCAGCTGCCCAGCGCCGTCTATCGGTCGCGATCAGGGACGTTTCTAGGGGGGAAGGGGGCCTGTGTGCAGTCTCCGACACGGGCCCCCTCCTCTCCGCCCGGCAGCGCACTGAGCTGTGCGTGGCCAGCGCCGGAGTTATAGACTCTGGGCACTAGAGTGTGCCCAGAGTCTATAGTGTATGCACAGGTCACCGGGAAAATGTATTGCGCAAATGATGGGAAAATGGCCGCTACGGACATATTTTAGTCGTTTTACAGCGCCGGACCCCCGCGCCGACGTGGGACTCCAGAGAGGTAAGTAATATTATGGGTGCAGGGTGTGCGGTGCGGGGCCCCCCTGGACCCAGGGGCCCGTGTTCCCCGCACACCCTGCACCCATTATAGATACGCCCCTGGTCGAGATGCTTATCCCAGCCTGCGACGTTGGTTGCAGTGCTGGGATCGCAAATACAGCAAGGGGGTGTCATACAGGGGGTGCCATGCAGGGGGTGTAATACAGGGGGTGCCATACAGGGGGTGTCATACAGGGGGTGCCATACAGGGGGTGTCATCCAGGGGGGGCCATACAGGGGGTGTCATACAGGGGGGTGTCATACAGGGGGGTATCATACAGGGGGTGTCATACAGGGGGGTATCATACAGGGGGGTGTCATACACCTCCTGTGCATTTGCATATTTGCAAGGATGGAACTACAGATCTGCCTGCGTGCGGCTTTGCAATTCCACCCTTTGCTGAATCAGACCCATAGAGCAGTGGTTCCCAAACTGGGTGCCGTGGCACCCTGGGGTGCCTCAGGACACTTGCAGGGGTGATCGGGTTGGTGGTCCAGTACCAAGTAAAATGATTATAGTCAGTGTGATAGGTAAAATCAGTGCCAATGGCTGCCAGTCAAAACATATGTAGACAAAAAGAAGCACAGCCCTGTCAGCCACCACATACACAATATATAAACACAATTCACTTCATTTTATTTTCTGTGAATTTCTCAGTAAGAAGTTTTTGGCCCAGGGGTGCCGTGGAGACAAAGCTGATACTCTCAGGTGCCTGGACTGGAGAAAGTTTGGGAAGCACTGATATAGAGTATAAGCTCCACTGGGACTGATGTGAATGGCCAAATAATCTCTGTAAAGCGCTGCAGAATATGCTCATACTGCATTAATAACTGGTTACACTGCACAACAATGAAAATGTTTCCGATGTGAAAATAGTTACTTCTAATTGATGTCAGCATGCAAAGAATGAATATGACATGTAAAACTCTCAGTTAGCTCTGAGTTCCGAGATATAGCCCATTTATGACGATGTAGGGGTATTCCTAGTGACGTGGGCAGAATGGAGAGAATCTTACCAGCAATCTGCGTTCCGCGCAGAGGGGGCGGGGCCTAATGACCCAATTAAATGAATCAGTTATTTGTCCCCTCCCCTATTCAAATATATGCGATTCACGGGATTACCCCACACAAGATAATGGTGGTGCACTGAGCGACAGCATAGTGAGCGATTCCACCAAGACATTTCAGCAATGGAACAAAGATATCAGGGTAGGTGATCACTACTGTTGTACAGTGACAAGAGATGCCCCAGAAGAGGAATGCAAGCGAAAAGCAAAGAGAGAGCTCCCCCATGAATAGGCCTCTATATTAGATAGTACTTTCCTATGCTGTATGTTTGTTTCGTATGCTGTATGTTTGTTTCGTATGCTGTATGTTTGTTTCCTATGCTGTATGTTTGTTTCGTATGCTGTATGTTTGTTTCCTATGCTGTATGTTTGTTTCATATGCTGTATGTTTGTTTCGTATGCTGTATGTTTGTTTCCTATGCTGTATGTTTGTTTCGTATGCTGTATGTTTGTTTCGTATGCTGTATGTTTGTTTCCTATACTGTATGTTTGGTTTCATATGCTATATGTTTGTTTCGTATACTGTATGTTTGTTTCGTATGCTGTATGTTTGTTTTTTATGCTGTATGTTTGTTTCGTATGCTGTATGTTTGTTTCGTTTTGTGTTCTTATTTGTGATTGTTTGAATTAAAACAACTGTTATTTATTTTCTATCAAGAAAATATCAGATTATTTTAAAATAGATTTTCACTATGACTATATTACTAATGTACATACAGTATAGTGCAAGCAGTGTAGCTCAAAAAATAGAGCTAGTAAAAACATTCTGAAATCATTTTAGTTTTTCTTGACCTCAAATTAGTAATGTATGACTATTTTTAGAAAGGAAACAAATTAAAAGTATTAATTTGTTGTACAGTGTTATCAATAACAAATAATGACTCCATGATTACATAGGGAAATCCCTCCCTTACTGATCACATAAGGACGCCAAATACTTTTTATGTGGTAAATTGCTTGCATAGTATATGATTACAAATATCGTACTTCCAGTCAGGTGTGGTACAAAATGTCAATATTCAGAAGGTTGGCACCAGAATGTCAACATGGAATAAACAGCGACATGGATGTTATATCGGCATAGCGCTTTTTCTAGTGTTAGAGCTCTAACCCTACCTGCACCCTAACCCTGTGATGTCAGCATGATGACATCACACCATTCCAGTCTCATACACATATAACCTGACACTGATTAAAAATATAGAGAATATGAAAGATAATTAAAATGTTGCACGGCAACTGCATGTACGTGATCTGCTCCAATATCTGTTTCTATGAAGCATTTTGTTTTCATAAATACTACTTTATCCTTGTTACAAATATTGATGTACATCTTAAAACGTAATACAAAAAGGTCCTTTCATATTATTACCAGTCACTTTGCGTTACTATTTAATACGGTATAATGGGGGGAAAGTGAAGGTGTAATAATGGCACTAATGATTAGCCGTACAACCTTGAGCATATTAGACTTTAAGAAAAAAAAAAATGTGCCTGTCATATTTCATTAAGAGATATTTTCATTCCAGGCTGATGGATGACAGCACAGATTGAAGTTATCTGTTCATCCTCAGGGTGATCAGTCATCCCTGTATCTCTTTGTACAAAACGTTTCATTATTTTGTCGTAGTGAATACAGTGGAGCTTTTTAGTTTTGAACTTAAATTGAAAATCAGAAGGTTAAACCAAACTGTTAACTGTGTCTCTTCAGAACTGACACTTAATACAGGATATAAATCACTCTGGGGGCCTGTTATTCTTTCAGGAATGCAATTACATAGGTTCAAATAAAACATGAAAGAAAGCTACAAGTTTAAAAATGTACTACATTCTGAAAAGCAGGCAAGAAGGAATGTGAAGCAGTTAAAATATGCTAACATCCACATGTGGTACACGAGAGGATTAATAGGGAAGGTTTCTGCTGTTTAATTACCAGGTCCTGAGCAATCCGGCCAGGTCCTGAGCTTTCTGCGGAGACCTTGACCGAGAATGGTGCCGGTTCTGTCCTTTGGCTGAGTCGGCTCTTTCAGGTCCTTCCTCCACTTAGTATAAAAAGACTGATTGAATGGTATATATCTGTATAGCCAACATCTCATCTCAGGATCTATGGGGAATTTCGGAGACTTAATCTACACAGTCGCCAATTTGATGGGCGGAATCGAGGCGATTTTAGATAGCGGTTCTGCTGGAAAATAAGCACGACCGCGGTGCCGGTTAGGGTCGCCATGTGTCCAGATTGCAAGAGTTCTGCAAGATGACACTGCGCAGATTCCCTGCAATATATTACTATATGCAGGGCCATACCTATGGATGTGTGAGTGGTCCAGCTGCCCAGGGTGCAAGTCTGAGGGGGCAGCACCGTCACTGCCATGGCGGCACCTGTATTTGGCTTGCAAGGTGTATCCTGAAAAGGCATGCGAGAGCACTCAGGGCTCGATTCAGACCCAGTTGCAAGATGCAAACACTCGTTCCCAGCGTATGCAAATTTGGCAAAGTGACTGCATAAGCACGCCCACTATGTATGGCCGTGTGATCGCTTTGTGTACGCAGATGCCCACCAGGCTTTCTTAAGACACCCACTAGCGCACGTCATCTCCAGGAAGTGTATGCAACCATCGGTAGATCGGGCACCATCGGAAGCGCTTGAGGTAGACCATACCCTACCTCAAGCACTGCGTTCACTTCAGTGTGAAATACAACCAGGTGATGTGTACTGTGGAATGCCTTACCACGCACAATAAGACTTTCCTCTAGTCTCCAATCCTTCAAGCGTTCCCTGAAAACTCACCTCTTCAGGCAAGCTTATCAGATTCCAGAACATAACCTTCATAGCTTCCATATCTAATTACATCCCCTCTCACAGTCCACATATAACCTCACACATTGTCTTTCTTTCACATTCTCCTGATATTTGTCCGACACTCCTGTGTGACTGGATCATGCAGCCCACCAAGAAACTGTGCATTCTGGTTGGATCAAAATGCAATATATAGCACCTATCCAATGCCTTCCTACCTATATATCTGTGTGTTATTACCCAGTTTTGTTCTATTTATGTTTCCAATTGTAAAGCGCAACAGAATATGCTGCGCTATATAATAAACTGTTAGTAAATAAATGAATAAATACTATGATGCTGCCTGTTAATTATGCACTCCTCTGAAACGGCGTTTAGACGCTCAGACACGACCTGCGTTCGCACCTCCACTCCCCCATTTTTAGTGGCCTGCCCCTGTTACCACCCACAAACGGCTTGACCTGTTACTCATTCAGCTGGGCTATCTATGCTGGGCGAGCGTATGCTTCCCGATCGCTCGGATTAGTTCGCATATGCGCACTGCGATGCATATGTATGTGCAGAATGCAAAAATCGTCCAGCTATGAGCGAATGCTCCTTAGTGTCTGGGTCTGAATCAGGCCCTCAGCATCTTTGTGACATCATAACGTCACATGTGGCAGTGGGGCCGGCATTAGCGCCCCACTATGGTATGGCTTGTATAAGATGCCACACATTGCACTGTACCTTCAGTGTGAACACTGGGCCTGATTCAGAGCCGCTCGCAAAAAGCGAGCGCTCGCTCTGAATCAGGACGGGCGTTTTTTTATTTAAAACCGGCCTCCTGGCTGCTCGCTAAGCTGTGGGTGACCAGCCACAGCTTTTGCAAGCGGGCAGGTGATGGTCGCGATGGTCGCGACCATCGGGCCTGCGACGAGACTCTTGTGGTAGGGTCTCGTTCCTGCAAGCCCCAGTGAGCTTCATGCTCTAATAGAGCAGGAAGTTCTCTACTGACATCACTAGTGATGTCAGTAGGGCTGCCCTCAAACGGCAGGCATTCCTTCGGGAACGCCTCCGTTTGGCCAGCCACCCCCCCCCCCCTCCCCTCCCTGCCTACAAAACAGGGCAAGCTGTCGATCAACATCAACAGCCTCCCCATTTTGCTGCGAGCCACGAGCGAGTGAAGTTCTCCCTCGTTCCGGGGCTCGCGCCCGGCCATCGAACCACTTGCGAGTGCATAGCGCTTGCGAGCGGGTCTGAATCAGGCCCACTGCTCACTGACCATAGGACAAGGAACCAATCAGCGATGCATGTGCCTAATAGTGTCCCAGGTGTCAATGACAGTGGAATATCGTAACTACTTCTAAATTTGTAATCCACAATATTTTCTGTGCTGCCCTTAAATCCTTGTAGCTACTACATATTACACAAAATATTTCACAAGCTGCATTGTGTACAGTTTGGGATATTAGCTGTGGTTGTATAATAGTGTTGGTTACTCGTGAAGATGCCCCACACCAACCAGGCAATATGTCATCTGCTGAGGTTCAACCAAAGTACCAACATGAGTTTGGATACAGAGTTTACAGACATTATATAAAGACTTGGCCAGGACGGCACATTTGGACGCTTCAGTGCCCTGCGTGACCCAGAAGTTACAAGGTGTTATTGTCTGACTAAGCTACACTTGAGGCTTGCACTTGAGGCTTGCAATGCTTCATTGACTTGGTGTCTAAACAGATCTTTGGTTACGAGAAATAAATAATGCATAGCGGTGAATTAATAAAAGGACCAGACCAGCGCTGTATAATGTATTCTTTACATGGATAAGTGCTGTTCACACTGCAGGGCGCACATTTGCACACGCATGTAGCTGATCGTCGGCAAAGGAACACTGGGCCCTATTCAGACCCGCTCGCTAGGCTGCGTTTGCACGCAGCATGCTGATATTTGAAATCTGCGCATGCGTATGCAGTGCGCAAACTAGTCCATGCGATCGGGAAGCGTTTGCTCGCTGCTCATAGCAACCTCGCTAGTGACAGGAGAAGCCGTTTGTGGGTGGTGACAGTGGATGGTCGATGGAAACGGGGGAGTGGTGGTGCGTACGCAGACGTGTCTGAGCGTCTTAACGGCGTTTCAGAGACGTGCATAATTAAGACACAGCATCATAGTACACGTCACATGGTTGTTTTACATACTGAAGCACTCGCTGTGCTTGCGGTAGGGAATGGTCAACCACAAGTGCTGCGTTCGCTTCCGATGGTACTCCATGTTACCGATGGCTGCATACACATCCTGGAGATGACGTGCATAAGTGGGCATCTTAAGACAGGCTGGTGGGCATCTAAATACATACCGCGATCGCACGCCAAGACATAGTGGGCGTGCTAATGCCTTGCCGTGTGATTGTGGATTTGCATACTTTCGCTGTGTGCGAACGCATCTAGCGAGCGGTTCTGAATCAGGCCCACTATCCACCAAGGAGAAATTGTGCCACCGAATACCCAGGCAGTGACTCCTCAGCAGAACCCATCCATAACATGCGGACAATGGGGAGAGGAACGGAATATGCTCTGGATTTGTGGCAACTTACAAGTCACCGCAACTTGCAGCAATTTTCCAGTAATTTGAATGGTGGGAAGCTCAGCGGTAACGCAGCGGAATATGCTAGCGCCATATATGTAACTGTTTCTAAATATGTACCGACGGCAGCATCACCTATTCCGGTGTGTTCGCAGCATTTATCTTAGAGTGTCGCCAGCACTCAAAGCCTAAGCTTGGGCTCCACCTGAAATATGCGATACCAGCACTAGGCTAGAACAGGCTGGGCTGGGGAGACCATAACAGGGGAACACACGGCATGGAGACCCCCTGCCACAATAATCAGCAGTCTTAGAGGGTGATATAGTAGTGGACAGAAATGCAAAGCCGTACACAGGCAGTTTTGCAATTCCGTCCTTGCAATTATGGTAATGAAGCAGGAGGCGTCACGTCTCCTGCACGCATTACTTATCAGAGCTGTGTCCAAGGACACAGTATCGGATAATCTGCAATCAAATCGGCCCATGGAGTCACGCATAAATACAACTCTTAGTTTGTTCATCACGGGGCTGCATACACCAGGGCTCTTCCCAAACACCCTGGGTTGTGTGTGCAAAAAAGTAACTAAATAATAAAAATTATAATAATAATTTTATTTATATAGCACTTTTCTCCCATAGGACTCAAAGTCTAACAGATTTTTTTTGCTGCTGAAAAACTACAGGTCTCAGCATGCCCTATTATGCATAAAGTGTATGAACATAAAGTGTATGAACATAAAGTGTATGAACATACATTTTCACATTATTTTAGTATCACATGAATTTACTGAAGGGCAATTGGAGCTGGCCCCTGTGATCAGCTGTGTGGTCTAAATAGACCACAAGCTGATCACTATATAAAAAACAAATAAATAAACCACTTACCTGCATCCAGGTACTGGTGTTCGGTGCTCCGGTGATGTCCTCTGGGGCTCCGGTCAGTTGGTCTCCCGGCTCCAGCACTGTGACCCTGGTCAGCTGCTGCATACAGCAGCTGATCGGGGTCATAGTGCAGAAGCCCGGAGATCAGCTGACCAGAGCCCCAGAGAGAGGACCTCACCAAAGCCCCGAGGTAAGAGTAAGCTAAGCGGGTGGAGGCGGTTACCGGTCACGCGGGGGGTCACGGTATCTGGTGGCTGCGCATGCCGAAAAATACAGAGAGAAGTGTGTGCGGACGGCATTCGCAGGGACAAAGCTTTATCACGAGCTCTGTCCCTGCATGCATGTTAGTACATCCATGTGATATTTCCTAAATTCACAATGCAAACTGAATCAAAAATATCACACTACAACCGCATTGTAAATGCGGATTGCAGTAAATAGGGGCCACAGACTTACATTAAGCCTGTATCAAACTTTTTATCTCTGGCCACAGATAATATTAGTCCTTTGTATTTTAAATTTGGTTCCAACCAATTTCATACATGTTCACATGTAACTGTGTTAAAGAGCATGGGTTCTTAGAGACATTCATTTAAATCCATATAAAACAGCTGTTAGCCCACATTGGGTAATGCTTATATTAATAATAGCAACGCACCAGACAGAAATGTGCACATTCAGAGTGTCAGCATGTTGACATAGGGGTTTTAGACTATTTCAAGCCTAACACAAACCACAGACTAATCTTAATCCTAACCGCAGCCTAAGTGCGGACTAACTCAAATACGGACTGCCGATATTGTGCCTGTCACCATTCACAATGTCCATATCAGTGGCTTCCCTCCCCGGTGTCGGGGAGGGATGCTGCATGCCGCCAAAAAAGGGGGTGAAGCCTCGCAGACATTGCATGGCCATGCAGGAAGTGGGAGTGGCCTTGTGGTCGAACCCCCATGGTTTCGTTATTACTAGGAGGAAGTGGGTGTGCCGGAGGTGCAGACTGCCCTGTGTGCAGTTCGGCCAGCTCCCTCACAGTGTCAGGAGCCGAGAGCTGCACTTAATTATACAATGCAGCACCCAGCTCCTGTCACTGAGGGGGAGTCTGCACCTTGGTGTCACTCCTCGGCGGGTGATACCCGGGGGGCTGCCCATACACCCATTGTGACGCCACTGGTCCATATCAACATTATGTCTACATCAACATGATGTCCACATCAACATTTTGCCCATGTCGACATTCTGAAAGACATGACTACATACCAGCCAGGTTAGTAGCTTATATAAAGGTGATAGTCCAGCTGTATGAATAGTTAGCAAGGTAATATTCAGTGTGTCCGCGGGATAGACAGCCACTCTCACAGAGATAGTAAGATGCAGCTCAGCAGGTCCAGCTCTACACATATATACAGTATATATACAATTACCAGCTGGACTAATAAATGAGTCTACCTGACACTTACCTCGATCCTCTCAGTGTAGATGGTGAAGCCATTTGTAGTATTGGCAGGGAATATGCAGTTTCTCTATCCCTGACCTCAGCGCTGGTTCTTACCACACTGTGGAAGCAGAGTTTTGGTAATATCGGTGGTGGATGTCAAGCACTGCAGGACACTTTCGTGCCCTCCAGTCTCATGCTACTACGGTTCCGTCAGCATGCGTTCCAGATGCGTAGTACAAGAAAACAATGTCAGCTTCTTGGAATGTTGTTATACCATATTTTTAGGTGGCTACTATTGTAATTTAAGAACTGGTTGCATCCACCTTTTTGAAATCGGTTTCCGTACAGGTGGAACAATACTTTTAACTGAAAGTGCAATATTGAAGTACTAAATATATGTGTTACTAAAAGTGCTTGTGAATTCTAAACCAGATTAATTATAGTTACCGAGTGAAATAATAGAATTAGAGACTGCATCTCAGATAAAAGAGAAATCATCAATATACCTGCCATAGAGAAACCGGTGAGCTGCTCCTCGGGCACACCCATATAGAGGTTAGTGAAACTTGGGGTGAACCTGGATCCCATGGCAGTACCCCAAGTCTGAGTATAAAAATGTGAGTAAAATAAAATTCTGCTGTAAAATAAATTTAAATTAACATATGAACAAAATCATGCAACCCATTAGCCATATATTGACCTTATATCCAAATACCTCCATGATGTGGAAATACAAAGAATCAAGATCGCATGTAACAAAGAAATATGATTCTTTCCATTGTATATTATTACTCATATTTGCAAATTGTGTTGAATCTTTTCTCCTTTTCATCTACAGGTAACTACAATTACATGGGGGCAGATGAGATGGGCCAAGTGGTTTTTATCTGACGAAAAATTATATGTTTCTATCTTTAATGTATTATTTTAATATTGTCACACTTTGTAGATATCCGTGTACAAAATATGATACATTTGAAGTAATAGACCCTATAACAGAAATGATGGGGTGCCTCGGGGGAACAAGGAGGGATTTGTGCACTTTGGGCAAATGATAATAAGCTGGATCCACCGGAAAAGAGACAAATAAAAAGTGTCACTTCTCTCAAGAAGTCAATCAAATTCTTTCTGAAAACCACCTGCGGGGCTGGAGGAGAGGTTTTCATAATACAGGGTGTTGTTCAACTATTTATGTGCATCCCTTAGATAGTCACACAAATCCTAAACAACACTCCCCTCCCCTTTACTGTATCTGCTGGCCTCCTTATTAAGCTAAGATATAATGTTAAACTATTTAGGACAACAGTGGATAGCAGCACAGGTGGCATCTACACGGAGTCCAACAGCTGTTGCCATGGAAACCTATAGCTTACTATGGGGTCTATGTACTAAGCAGTGATAAGTGACAGAGTGAAAAGTGATAAGTCTGTGATAAGTGCCAGCCAATCAGCTTCCAACTGTCATCTCACAGGCTGTGTTTGAAAAATTACAGTTGGGAGCTGATTGGTTGGCACTTATCACAGACTTATCACTTTTCCCTCTGTCACTTATCACTGCTTAGTACATAGACCCCTATGTCTCTATGTCTGTACATATGACCCTGCTGCTATGTTGTATAGGGATGTAGTTAATAGACTGGCGGACTAAATGACTCCAGTCTATATCCTGCGACACCAGAAGCCCGACAAGGGGACTTAAGATAGGTGTCAAAATACCGACACCTATCTTAATCCCGACGCCGTATTGTCGAAGGACGCCAGACCGATTGAGGTAAGTCCGGGCCATCCTTAGCTGCTGTGGGGGGGGGGGTATGTTTAGGCAACCGCAGGGGGACTTAAGGTTAGGCACCCTCTGGGGAGGGTTAGGCTAGGGGGAGGGAGGTTAGGCAACACTGGGGGGAGGTTAGGGTTAGGCACCACTAAAGGAGGGTTAGGGAGGGACAGGGGAGGGTTAGGGTACTTACCTGCCCCAGTTGCCGGTATTTAAATCCCATTCCATTGTATATTCTGCTCTTGAATACACAATTATATTGGTTCATCTCACAAAATGGATTCCCCCACTGCATTCTGGCAATGGACACACTTTAACGTGAAGTTTAATCTCTTCTATTTAGTTATATCCTGAGGGGGAGATGACGCGGATGGACGTGTATTCCTGCACAGAGCTGGGATAGCTTACTGCTCTCTGACACGGCTGGGAGTTTGTTCTGTCACACGGACTGCTCCCCTTAGGCTTCAACAACTTCATAAGATCTATTGATCTCTGAGCGGAAAATGTGTGAAGTGTGTTAGGACAAGCCACTGGCTCTTTATTGTTTGGTGCATTTGTGCACATAATTACAATTATCTAGGGTGTGTTCACACAATTTCCAGCGTTGCTTTAAAGTTCACAAGCCTTTACTGCTACTTTCCCTTAATTCCAGGTACTCTCAGGATGGATTTCTTCCTCCCTGAAATTATCCTCTCCAGCATACAGCTTGTTGTACTGAGCCACTTGGGGACATAAAAAAGCTTTTATGGAGGCCTATCACTACAAAGTAGCCTTAAGTGCATTAGGTGACAGAGGGAAGGCCCTGACAGACTTCTTAAAGGTACCAGAAAAATTCAGAATGATATATACAGTATATCAGTTACTTCACCAAGGCATGAGGGGCTGGGTGTAGTAGGCAGCCATTTTGTCGCTTGGATCATACTCGTACTAGCCTATTTGTCTGGAGCATCTGGGCGTCTCCCGTATTCTGCAGCATAACTGTATAAAACCAGGAATTTGAACACAGGGCCATAACTAGAAGTGTGCAAACGGTGTCGTCGCCCATGGCCCTGAGGCACAGTCGCTGCCCCACAGCCCATGAATGTGGCTAGCAGGGTGTCTAAAATGGCACCTGCAGCTGGTATCGCTGCTGTAGTGCCACCGCTCCAGTCACGCACCCTGCAGTTTGTACAGCCGCCTAGAGTGTATCCAGGACTCCCAGGTGCTGGCTGTCCAGTTACAGCGATGTGTGGACATATTTATTCCAGGGATGTGCAGGCTCGGTTCTACTTGGTTCCGTTCGGTTTTTTTTCCCGAATCTTATTGGGTTTCAGCTGTCACGAGCTTTGGATAGCCAATTAGATTCGGTAAAAAAAAACGAACGAAACCGAGTAGAACCGAGCCTGCACATCCCTAAATTTTATTCCCAAAGAATCAATCATGTGTTATCACTGGAGAACGAGGCACTCTCAGCGACGGGACGATAGGTTATATCAGAATGAATAATGACTCGTCCTACAGAACGCCCACGTATAGATTTTGCAAGCGTTAGGTACACTTTAAATCGTCCTTCTAGTAAAGAGGAAAGTAACGCTTATTCTTTAATAAGAGGATATTTAAAAAAAATCCTCTGAAAAGTTCTGTTGTCATAAAAAAAAGTTGCAGAACTTATACAGGTTACAGAACTTCAAAGTGACATTTTATATCTATTTAATTCTAGATCAAGTCAATATTGAACCATATAATACCCACAATTCTGTTAAGAAAAAAGACCCTGTTACATAGATAGACTGAATGACCAATCCCTTTAAGTTGCAGTGATTTGGGAAGCCTTGCAAATGGAAACAGTGAGCTCCATTACCGTGCTGTATCAGGTCCCCACCAATTGCTCAGCAACAGGAATGAACTTAAATGGATTTTATGCCATTGAGCTATAGGGCTCTATTCAGCAATGATATTTTTACTTAAATAACGCAGAAACATTTGTATTCACATTTCTTAAGTATTTCCACTATTCAGCAAAGAGTTAAAGTACAACGCTATTATCTTCGCCGTTAATACCCATCTCGCAGAGCATCGCACTGTAGGGAGCAGGCCATTGTTCTCTAAAATACTGTAACGTTGTTTTTGCTATTCAGCAAGAATAAATACGTTAAAATACTCCATAAGATTTGACATCTCAGAATGGCGTTATATGCAGAAAATCCTTCATTATCCCGAAAACTGTGGGGACAAGAGGAAATCTTCCCATCAGTCCCTGCAGCATCTTCAAACTACGCCCCAGTCTCCTTCCCTGCAGTGTGGCCAGCGGTGAGTGTATGTCCAGCTAAAGCCTCCCAAAAGTGACTGTAATTATTAAACTATGTGTACATAGGCTTTATATCTATATACATTACATTTATGTTGTTTTTTTAATATATATATATATATATATATATATATATATATATACAGTACCAGTTAAAAGTTTGGACACACCTTC
>JAUIMM010000432.1:3092500-3105000 GCA_031769625.1 Taudactylus pleione | reverse complement strand
ACCAGCTACAGATCAGAACCAGGACTCTGTTCGAACCGGGTCACAAAAGTGAATCCAATCCTTGAACTGTTTTTACTCGAAATCACTAAATTTGGGCTAATACCTGCCTACTCTCCCGGGAAGGTCAGGAGCCTCCTGAAAATTGTGTGGTGCTCCCGGCCCTCCGGAAAGGTGGCCAAGTCTCCCGGCCGGCGCCACAACCCCACGCTGCTGGTGTCCGCTCCGGCTTGTAAGTACCTAAGTGGGTGGTCGGTGGAGCTAATGACGCGATTCGCCGGTAATATCGCATTGTGTGACAGGGGCATGGCCGCGATGATGTGAAGTCACGCCCCTGATCCGCCCCCAAATTAGCGTCACACCCCCCATGCTGTGCAGATATGGCTGCCTCATTGTCGGCATGTATGATTTGGGTGTGTTCGGATTTCAGAAATCCGGATCCCCGTCGGTATTTAGTCCGCCGGCAATACATCCGCGGCATTACATACCGATTCCATCTCTAGTAATATCTGTATCGGATACTTTGTACTCAGTGCATGGTTTACAAGCATCCTTGCTTTCACTAGTTATAAAGTATTATTGCACCTGTAAATGTACTGAAAGAAATGCTAATGAGTGAATTTGCATTAAAAAAAGAGAGAATTCTCCCCCCCCAAAACAATGTTTAGTTTTTTGCCAATCAATTAAATAGATGACATTAAGGAACATGGTTTAAAGTAAGTAGCACCCAATCTTTCATCTTCTCATTTACTTCACTGACTTTCTCCATTTAACTATATTAACAACTGATACTGATGAATTGACTCAGGGTTCCTGTGACCGCCGGTAATGTCACCGCGAGGGCAGTAACGATACATTGGGACAGAGGTCACATTTCAGTAATCACAAAACAAATCGTTTTTTTTTTTAAATCTTAAAACATAGGCCCTGATTCAGAGCCGCTCGTAAGCGGCCGCTCGTTCTGACCGATGTTCGCACATCTGCGCATGCGTACGGATTTTAATACGCATGCGCGAACCAGTCAGTGCGGCCGAAAATCGTTTGTTCGCTATATAGCGAGTGCCTGCTATTTTGAGTGACAGAAAGAGGCGTATGTGGGTGGTAACAGGGGAAGGTGCTTGAAAACGGGGGAGTGGAATTAGAACGCAGGCGTGCTTAAAGGTCAAAACGGGCGTTTTAAGGGAGTGCATAATTAATATAGCAGCGTCATTGACCTCGTCACTTGGGTTTTTTTTTACTCAGACCTGCTTGCAAAATAGCGGTTGAAAAAACCAACCACAAGATTAGCGAGCAGTTCATACGCTGTTCGATGTACTCGATTAATCTAATAAATAGCGGACATGACGTATGGTGCGAGCGGCAAGGGGGCGTATTTTTCAAAATTACAACCGCAAGTTTTGCTCGCTCGTTCAGACTTAGAGGCGTGAACAGACCACAATGAGAGAACGGTTAATTTGAATAGCCACCCCTTGTTTTAGAACGAACGACCGCAAATAGCGAGCGGCTCTGAATGAGGGCCATAGTTTCCACCATGAATTAATAAAGCTTTGCACCCACCCCTTTATAACCGTCACCCTTATCATAATGATGATGTATTTACAATATCACATCTGTATATCGCCCCAACGCTGATGGGGCATTATGTAGACAGAATACACTGCTCAGTCTACATGGTCAAAGACATAAAAGCTCTGTAGGCTCTTGTCCGAGTTTACAGCCTGTCTAATATAATGTAAAGTGATACTAAAATGTATAGCACAATACAGAACATTAGACAAGAGAGGTGCATGGAATTGGGGGTCCGCAGACCTCTCAAACTGGTTAGCAAGCATGCTGGGAGCAGGGAGTAACTAACGGTGTTTTGTACGCTACATACTCTGCATCGTTTTATTACTGTAGCAGCCATGGTGGTCGGAATGGGGGGGGGACCAAGGGGGTGGCTCGTCCCCCCCCCCCAAACATTTAATAGGTGTGGCGGGGGCTGTGCTTTATAGCAATAGGCTGCACAGCCCCTGCACTGCACGCAGGAGGAGGTGTAATGTGCAGTCTTTTAACTTAAATACCGCTCATTGCATGGAGGCAGGAACGTCTGAATGATTTTTTGTTGCACCCCCCCCAACATAAAATTGTTCCGACATCCCTGGTAACGGCAATCATATTACGCAGTGCTGTACAGAGAAGATGCAATCTTTCACCAGTCCTTGCCCCATTGGAGATTACAATCTATATTACTATGCCATGCGCACAAATATCGGTTTAGCCTACAAAATTGCGGACTCCTCTGTGCAAAACAAAGGGAGAGCTCACCGTACGGGTTACTCAGGACACTGTTGTTTTACGTCTGGATGACATTTCGCGGCATATTTAAAAAAATTAAATAAAATGTGGGTTGTTTTTGGGGGCTACCCACAAATATTACGCATTCCCTGAATGTATATATGGGGAACTGCAGCATATATCGGAGATAGATAACTGAAGTTTTACCTTAAAACTGAAGGCTCATAAACCTCTAGTCAGGGACGGAATGAGTTAATAGTTAGGGGGGTTGTGTTTGCAGTTTGACGGACAGCACGGGTAGCAGATTCATTGGCGTGCATCATCTTTAGGGAGGGGTCTAGAGAGGTTTAGGTCAGTGATGTGTATTATTCCTGCCTCTTTGATTTGATCTCCCACCCCCCCTTCCCTTTTTGTGTCTTGTCTGTTGTCAGCTTTATTGATGTGCGGGGGAAGAACGGCAACTTGGCGGCCAGCTTGCTGCAGGATGGGGGGTGCGCTCCCCTTCAATGCACTGGATAGGCTGATTTCACCCTAATGGGGTCAGCGGTACCTCTCTCCCGAGGGGGCGTTAATAGTGCATTGGTATGGGTGTCGGATACCTCCCCTCTTGCTAGATAGGGATAATTGGCCCTTGCAAGATAATTTCACATTTGCCTTTGACATTGGGATAGTTGGCCCTCGCAATTTGTGACATCATTTGCCTAAGTCACCTGGTTCGCAATATGCTGCCGCCATTCTTCTGCTGTAATAAATAAAGCTGACCATTCATTTTTGAACGGCACTTTCGGTCTTTATTTTAGTTAAGTTTAGAGTTTAAGATTATTGTATGGTTCATCTGTCATCTGACGATAGAGAAGTTTAATTGTTTTTGAACCCAAAAGCAGCCCCTGTAGGTTTCTATGGGGACTGCTAAAATGTAAAGTTTGCCAAGCTGTGGAATGCTTCGCACCGGTAGCTAGCGCCATCGTAGCCTATGGGTAACAGTATGGAAAGTTATCCCCGGTACTGTCCGCTAGCATGCACGCAAAGCGCCTGTCTCTGAGTGGGATTTGTTTGTAAATACAGGAAATATTTCATTTATTGCCGCAATATATGGTGATTATAAATTATGGGAACCAAGGGCCTCATTCAGAGGCGGTCGGAGGATGCAAGCGGTCGCTCGGAAACTGGGCGGCCACTTGCATCCTGACCGCCCGTCTCTGTTGCGGTCATTAGGCTGTGAGTTAACACCCACAGCTCTAATGACCGCTCCGGTGATGGTCGCGATGGTCAGAGACCATCGCGACCATCGGGGCTTACGACAAGACCCTAGGGTAGGGTCTCCCTTGTCGTAAGCCCCGGAGAGCTTCTGGCTCTGTCTGAGCCGGAAGCTCTCCACTGACATCACTAGTGATGTCAGTGGGGCCGCCCCCAAACGGTAGGCGTTCCCATGGGAACGCCTCCATTTGAGCTGCCACCCCCCCGGCCCGCCTTCCAAACGGGGCGAGCTGTCAATCAACATCGACAGCTCGCCCCCTTTGGATCGAGTTGTCGGTCGTAGCGGGTCTCACGCATGCGCACGACGGCGCCGGCGTCGTCGTGCGCATGCTCTGTAACAATAAGGAACAGCGACACAAAAAAAAGAAGAAAGAGATTGCAGATAACATAATTACACGTCACAGAGAATTCCCGTGCGTGGTCGCTGGCTATAGCCCTCTTGGAGCGACAGCGAGTCAAAGGTTTAGCACAATACAGGTACACGTGGGATTGCAGGAAGGTACAAGCTCTCACTTGCTCAGTTTCCCTTTGTTTGGCCTAAGACACAAAAACATGAAAATATCATCTGTACGCGGACGATACTCAAATTTACCTATCCTACCCAGATTTGTCACCATCTTTGCTGGTCCGTGTCACTGAATGTCTCTCTGCCATTTCATCTTGGATGTCATCTCGCCACCTCAAACTTAATATATCCAAAACAGAATTAATTATATTTCCACCGGCCAATAGCAGTTACCAACCTGATAGCTCTAATACTGTTGACAACACGACAATCAACCCCACCCCACAAGCTCGCTGCCTTGGTGTCATCCTTGACTCTGAACTGTCCTTTGTTCCCCACATTCAATCTGTCTCTAAATCCTGTTACATACATCTAAGAAACATATCCAAAATTCGACCATATCTTACGCAAGACACTGCAAAAACTCTAATACACGCACTCATAATTTCCCGCATTGACTATTGTAATAGTCTCCTTATTGGTCTTCCCAAAAACAGGCTCTCCCCACTACAATCCATTTTGAATGCAGCTGCGAGGTTGATCTTTCTCACCAAACGTTCAGTTGTCTGCTGATCCGCTCTGTCAGTCCCTCCATTGGCTGCCGGTCTTCTACCGTATTCAATTTAAAATACTTACACTCACACATAAAGCTATTAACAAAACCACACCAACATACATCTCTTCACTTATCTCAAAATATCTTCCAACCCGACATCTCCGCTCAGCACAAGATCTGCGTCTCTCATCTCCGCGCATTACTTGTTCCCATGCACGGTTACAGGGACTTTTTTCGGGCTGCACCCATCCTGTGGAATACCCTCCCACGCACAATAAGACTTTCCACTAGTTTCCAAACATTCAAGCGTTCTCTGAAAACTCACCTCTTTAGACAAGCTTATCAGATTCCAGGACCGCCCACCTAATCTTTTATAGCTCCCTATCTAACTCTCTTCTTATAGTAAACAGTTATCACAACTTCTATTTCTTCAATTTAACATCCTTCTAACCCTAGGCCAACTTTCCAGTGTGATTGGATTATACAGCCCACCAAGAACATCTGCAATCGGGCTGGACCAACCTGCAATATGTAGCACCTATCCTTGTGTATCAACACCTATTTCCCTATAGATTGTAAGCTTGTGAGCAGGGCCCTCTTACCCTTATGTATGTCATGTATGTATGTCTTTTACAACCCAGTATAATGTTATTGTTGATTCAAATTGTAAAGCGCAACGGAATTTGCTGCGCTATATAAGAAACTGTTAATAATAATAATAATAATAATAATAATAATAACACACTTCAAATACTTCACATTCAAAAAGTTATCTGCGATCCTGGTTTCTCTCTCCTGCCTGCATTCCCAAGCCTCGCCTGCCCGGATCAGAAGGCGTCTAATGTGGCTCGTCCATAAAGCTGGGCTGGAACGTCGCTGGGAAACAGAAGAGTCGAAATTCTAAATATCTCCTCATTAAGGGCCGGATTCATGCATCCAGCGCTGCCGCATCTTTTGTTGCAACTGATTCGGCGTCTTCAGGCTAATGCCGCAAACAATTCTGAGATGCCCGCTAACAGTGGCGCTATTCCGTCTCATTGCGCAGTTAGATACACCATCAATCCCACCATGGCACAAGCCTTATGGCAGGTGCAAATTTGCCGTCTGAACATGGAGTCCTGTGTCAGAGCTACTGTGTCTTCCACACACCCTGAGTCCAAAATCATTCTGTGTTTCCCGGCGGTAACCATGGGGACGTATGCACAGTGCGACACACACAGACTGAAAACATTGGCCGCTTGCGTCCAATATCGCCCCTACACCCACCTGAATCAGGTGGGCACATATGAGTACTGCCCATATGGAGCTTAAGCATTTGGGTTTTTATTTATTAGGCATCACAGGGTGTACGCAGCACTGTGTATAAGCTGGAGATGTGCGGCTCGGTTCTCCAGAAATCCAAATCCACCTGAATTTTGTGAATCCAGATAGATCTGAGTCACGGTTCTGATCTTCTGAGGAGATCCGGATAGATCCGAGTCGCAGTTCTGATCTCCTGAGGAGATCCGGACAGATCCAAGTCGTGGTTCTGATCTACTGAGGAGATCCGGACAGATCCGAGTCGTGGTTCTGATCTCCTGAGGAGATCCGGACAGATCCGAGTCGCGGTTCTGATCTCCTGAGGAGATCCGGACAGATGTGAGTCACGGTTCTGATCTCCTGAGGAGATCCAGACAGATCCGAGTCGCGGTTCCGATCTCCTGAGGAAATCCGGACAGATGGGAGTTGCGGTTCTCATCTCCTGAGGAGATCCGGACAGATCCGAGTCGCGGTACCGATCTCCTGAGGAAATCCGGACAGATGGGAGTTGCGGTTCTCATCTCCTGAGGAGATCCGGATAGATGTGAGTCGCGGTTCTGATCTCCTGAGGAGATCCAGACAGATCCAAGTTGCAGTTCTGATCTCCTGAGGAGATCCGGAGAGATCTGAGTTGCGGTTCTGATCTCCTGAGGAGATCCGGACAGATCTGAGTTGCAGTTCTGATCTCCTGAGGAGATCCGGACAGATCCGAGTCGCTGATATGATCTTCCTGCGGTTCGAAATACATATTTTAAATCTAAATTCTAGGTTTTGAATTGCAAATATCACATGATTTTAGCTTTTTTTTTTAAAACTTTTTATTAATATTTTGAAAAAAAGAACCAAAACCCAGATCCAAAACCAAAACTAAAAGATTTGAGGGTAGTTCTGCAAAACCAAGACACGTAGATGTATCCAAAAGCAAAACACGGGGGCCAGCGCACTGCTATAAAATAAACAAATCATATATACAATGCAGTCAGTAGGAAGCATAAATGCCACCACTGCAGCAGAACCATACACAGGGCGTGATAGGCGCAGGACTATTTTTGCCTAAATTACGCCCATCTCTGGTTATCATGTCTGTGTGCATAGAATTCTCATTTAAATGCAGCAATTATTTGTTTTCTTTACAGTTGTATGAATCTGAAATTCTCTGCATAATATATAAAATATCTGTGTGTTCATATGTGTAATAAATGATATTATTATACAGAACACATGATGCCAGCGCACCGATGTCTGGGAATGAAACCGTTACAAAAAAACCCCATTCTGGATGTTTTCCAGGCTCATGTAGGCAACGGTAAGAATGTAACAATCTCAAATAGTAATATAATGAGATGTCAAACATGTAAGTCTTAGATTCATTTTTACTATTCAGAATTGTATTTTCAGCTCTGTGAAGAACATATGTTGTGAATTGTGTATTTTATTTTTATGAGTTTATTGCTTTATAATATCAAATGACATATCACGTGTGTTATTATGTGCATATGGCATAGGCTGTGTCTAATAAAACTGCATTAAAATTCTTCGCATTGACTACTATATGACGATGATTAATTCAATGACTGCGCCATTAAGTAATACAAAATGGTCTGATTTATGTCAAGAATTTATTAAATTTGAGATTAAAAAGGCAGCCATCATTTTCTGCGGTTTAACTGGCTCCGTACTCTGAGGCACAACACAAAGACTCAGGTGCAGGATTGCCTGCACAGGCTGACATCACGTGGTACAGTACAAACAGCACAGTGCTGGCAATTTCACAGCCCCCGACAGTCCCGTGTCTTGTAGGACAGTACAGATTATGGACAAAGGGATTGTACTTTTGTGGGGTCTCATTTCACTTGGAGCAGCCAGGGGAGGAGATGGCGCTTGGCGTTCCCTGTTTCAGACTGAGGGTGTGGGCTACCGAGAACCCGAACGGGCCCTGATACTGGGAGAGGGGCATGGCCAAATGGGACCATAGCACTGCCCCATCAGGTGAACCTTAAAGTAGCTATACTAAATCTTGGGGGCATGGCTATGCCTTCTCGATACTCCTGGACATCAGGTCCCAATAATACTACCTTCGCCCATCACTGACATGGAGATATAGCTTTGCCACCTTCACAGATAACAAGCTGATTGGTTCTTACTTGTGACACAAGTTGTCCTGTAGGGCAAAATATTACAATCCTGGTTTTCTTTTGCCCTAGGTAACAATGTTTGGACTACACCTTAAATAGGCCTCTGTGCAGTAATTGCTTTATACCAACCGTCATTCTGAAATGATGACACTTAGAGCTAGTAGGAGGTCATTTGAAAACTGAAAGAACTGTGGGTCAAATGCGCGTTCACTTGCCTACAACATACAAAGGTCAATGCCTAAAGTCCACACTGGGAACTTCTACTGGATTATTAGAGCAAAATTGACTAAGTGGCGGGTTCTAAACCCCGGCGGTTTGGTGGCGGTTTTGCTATCCGCAGATTTACTAAGGCCAAAACCGCTCCAAAACCGCCGTCAAAACAAATTTTAGAATAGAACACAGCTGTCACTTAGAAACCGCTCCAAACCCCCGAGGTTTAGAACCCGCCGCTTAGTAAATGTTGCCCTTAGTCTACTTGCAATTTGTTGAAGATAGAGATAATCGGCTTAGAAGTTAGGTCCTATATCACAGTGGCCTTGTCACAGAAACCATTGTCCCAAATATACAACTTCAAAATAAAAAAATACTATAATACATGTACATCATCATCAGCGTAGTACTGGTCTGTGCGCGGGCAGTGTGCAGGCTGCAACAAATGACGCCAAGACAGGAGACTCAGAGCCGTATTCAATTAGAGCGGACCCGCGATACTTTTCCGCCTCCCGGACTTTTCGCCTACTTCGCCTGTTTTGCAGGCGGAAAAGTATCGGGCACGTGCCCGCGTATCCCAGTATTCAATTTGAAAGTACGCGAAACGGGACCCGGTGAAACTTAAACAGGCGGAAATTGCTGTCAGATTTGGGGAAATCAGCCTGACACCCCCCAAAAGATGCTCTGATATGGGGGTTCGCTATGGTTACCCCTGATTTGGCTTGCTGAAGGTATTCGGTGTTTTTAAACGGGCTCAATAGCTGCTAAATAGCGTTTTTGTATACGTGGTGCAGAATAGTATTCAGGAGGTTTTTTTGCAGAAAATAACTTATCCCAGCAAATTTGGGGTACGTGAAAATGGGGGTCAGCATATTTAAAAGTTGCTAAAATTAAGTTTAAAAAATCATGAAAAATCCACCTGCCGCAAGCACCTGCAATAAAAAAAACACATGGAGCATACTTGGGGACCCCCATAGAGTCCAGTTCGCTAGTTTTTAACAGCGTACCCCAACATTTTTTTTTTTCACCCGCAAATTGAAAGTGATTTTTTGGGGTGTTCTTAATTTAAAAAAAAAAAAAAATAGACGCAGTTTACGTTTGGGGGACTGTCTGAAGGCTGCACAGGGGTTCCCGCAATGTTGCACCCCAAAACCCCATTTCTGCACTTTTTTCCGCCTGCTATTCATATGCGAAACTTTTCCGCCTGTTAGGCGGAAGTCTTTCAAATTGAATACGGTGATACTTTTCCGCCTGGCAAAATGACGTCATCGGCGAAACTTTTTTGCCGATTCCAGCTTTTTGCTCCAAATTGAATCAGGGCCTATGTCAGCACAGGCAGGAGGGACTGAGTAAGAAGGAGGTAGGAGAAGGTCCCATGTGGCACCAGAGGTACAGCTGCACAACCCTACAAAGATCCTGTTGCAGCCTGCAGGTTTTAAGATTTGAGATAACAGGTGAGTAGTATGACTCTTGAGGGATGCATAATGTGAATTGGGGAAACTGTATGGTATTACATGAACTGGGGGCACTACAGTGTAGTATATTGTAAACTGGGAGCACTGCAGCAAAATGTATACTGGGAGCACTGTGTGGTATAATGTATACTGGGAGCACTATGTGGTATAATGTATACTGGGAGCACTGTGTGGTATAATCTATACTGGGAGCACTGTGTTGTATAATGTATACTGGGAGCACTGTGTGGTATAATGTATACTGGGAGCACTGTGTGGTATAATGTATACTGGGAGCACTGTGTGGTATAATGTATACTGGGAGCATTGTGTGGTATAATGTAAACTGGGAGCACTGCAGCAAAATGTATACTGGGAGCACTGTGTGGTATAATGTATACTGGGAGCACTGTGTGGTATAATGTATACCGGGAGCACTGTGTGGTATAATGTATACTGGGAGCACTGTGTGGTATAATGTATACTAAGAGCACAGGGCCTGATTCAGGGCCTAATTCAGACCCGCTCGTGAGCGCTGAGCGCTCGCAAGCGGGTCGATGTTGGCCAAGTGCGCATGCACACGATGGGTCTCGCACCAAAGGGGGCGTGCTGTCGATGGTGATTGACAGCACGCCCCCTTTGGTGGGCATGCCGGGGGCATGGCTTACCAGACGGAGGCGTTCCCATGGGAACACCTACCATCTGGGGCCGGCCACACTGACATCACTAGTGATGTCAGTGGGAGTGCTTTTGGCTCTGATAGAGCCAAAAGCACTCCAGGGCTTATGGCAACGAGACCCTACCGCAAGGGTCTCGTCGCAAGCCGATGGTCGCGATGGTCTTGACCATCGCGACCATCATTTTGGCTGCTCGCTATAGCTGTGGGTGGTCACCTACAGCTATGTGAGCGGCCGGGAGGCCGCTCTTAAATTTAGAGGGACGGCCCTGATTCAGAGCGAGCGCTCTGTCAGAGCATCCGGCTCTGAATCAGGGCCACAGACCCGCTCGCGAGCGCTGAGCGCTCGCAAGCGGGTCGATGTTGGCCAAGTGTGCATGCGCACGACGGAGGCGGCTCCGTCGTTCGCATGCGCGAGACCCGAATAACGACGGCCAAACTGTCGTTATGGGTCTCGCACCAAAGGGGGCATGCTGTCGATGGTGATTGACAGCACGTCCCCTTTGGTGGTTGTGCTGGGGGCGTGGCTGCCCAGACTGAGGCGTTCACATGGGAAAGCCTACCGTCTGGGGCCGGCCCCACTGACATCACTAGTGATGTCAGTGGGAGTGCTTTTGGCTCTGATAGAGCCAAAAGCACTCCAGGGCTTGCGGCAGATGAGACCCTACCACAAGGGTCTCGTCACAAGCCCGATGGTCGCGATGGTCTTGACCATCACGACCATCATTTTGGCCACTCGCTATAGCTGTGGGTGGTCACCCACAGCTATGCGAGCGGCCAAGAGGCCGCTCTTAAATTCAGAGGGACGGCCCTGATTCAGAGCGAGCGCTCTGTCAGAGCGTACGGCTCTGAATCAGGGCCACTGTGTGGTATAATGTATACTGGGAGCACTGTGTAGTATAATGTATACTGGGAGCACTGTGTGGTATAATGTATACTGGGAGCACTGTGTGGTATAATGTATACTGGGAGCACTGTGTGGTATAATGTATACTGGGAGCACTGTGTGGCATAATGTATACTGGTAGCATTGTGTGGTATAATGTATACTGGGAGCACTGTGTGGTATAATGTATACTGGGAGTACTGTGTGGTATAATGTATGTTGGGAGCACTGTGTGGTATAATGTAGACTAGGAGCACTGTGTGTATAATGTATACTGGGAGCACTGTGTGGTATAATGTATACTGGGAGCACTGTGTGGTATAATGTATTACTGGGAGCACTGTGTGGTATAATGTATACTGGGAGGACTGTGTGGTATAATGTATTACTGGGAGCACTGTGTGGTATAATGTATTACTGAGAGCACTGTGTGGTATAATGTATACTGGGAGCACTGTGTGGTATAATGTATACTGGGAGTACTGTGTGGTATAATGTATTACTGGGAGCACTGTATGGCATAATGTATACTAGGAGCACTGTGTGGTATAATGTATACTGGGAGTACTGTGTGGTATAATGTATACTGGGAGCACTGTGTGGTATAATGTATACTGGGAGTACTGTGTGGTATAATGTATGCTGGGAGCACTGTGTGGTATAATGTAGACTGGGAGCACTGTGTGGTATAATGTATACTGGGAGCACTGTGTGGTATAATGTATTACTGGGAGCACTGTGTGGTATAATGTATACTGGGAGTACTGTGTGGTATAATGTATACTGGGAGCACTGTATAGCATAATGTATACTGGGAGCACTGTGTGGTATAATGTAGACTGGGAGTACTGTGTAGTATAATGTAGACTGAGAGCACTGTGTGGTATAATGTATTACTGGGAGCACTGTGTGGCATAATGTATACTGGGAGCACTGTGTGGTATAATGTATACTGGGAGCACTGTGTGGTAGAATGTGAATTTGAGGCTCTACAGTCTGGGAGCACTGTGTGGTATAATGTATACTGGGAGCACTGTGTGGTATTATGTAGACTGGGAGCACTGTGTGGTATAATGTAGACTGGGAGTACTGTGTGGTATAATGTATTACTGGGAGCACTGTGTGGCATAATGTATACTGGGAGCACTGTGTGGTATAATGTATACTGGGAGCACTGTGTGGTATAATGTATTACTGGGAGCACTGTGTGGCATAATGTATACTGGGAGCACTGTGTGGCATAATGTA
>JAUIMM010000432.1:3035000-3087500 GCA_031769625.1 Taudactylus pleione | reverse complement strand
TCTGTCATAACAGGAATGTTGTAAGACGTGGCCCTGGAGTTACATGTAAATAAGTATAGGCAGGGACAAGCGGAGCCACTGCCCTAGCGCCATCGGCAGTTCGGGAACCCATTCTTGCCTATCCTCCAGGAATGTCTAAGAGACTGATGAACCCCTTTCTCCAGCGGCACAATGACGAAAATCAAAGCACTGTACAAGTAGGAGAATGTGCCGCGATCATGTGATTCACAGAACTATCCCACCAAACCTCACACCAAGATGCCTCCCTCTGGGATTAGGTGTGGATTAAAAGATCTACACTTTATAGATTGTCAAAAGATCAACAACAAATGTTAGCCAGGCAGTAGATCGACAGGTACGAAAAGTCACCGGGTACAAAGGGTCGACATGGTCAAAAGGTCTTCATTAGAATGGTCGACAAAAATGGTCGAAATTTTTTTTTGTTTGTTTTCTAACCCTAATCTTCACCCTAACCCCAACGCTAACATTCCCCTTGGTGCCCTAACCCTGACCTTACTTCATGGTGCCTAACCCTAACAGTTGGGGTAGGTGCCTAACCGTGACTGTCCCTCCTAGTTCCTAATCTTAACCCTCCAGCAAGTGCCTAACCACTGAGGTAAGTGCTTTACCCGATCCACCCCTTCTAGAGCCTAACCCTAACCCTTCAGTAAGTGCCAAACCTTATCCATCCCTGCTAGTGCCTACCTCTAACCACTGGGGTAAGTGCCTAACTCTAACCGTCCCTTCTAGAGCCTAACCCACCGGTAAGTGCCTAACTCTAACCAACCAAAAATAAAAATAATAAAAATCACATGAGTTGATGGGTAGGGTCCTGCAGAGATTTGGGCTTGGTGAAATGTTTTGCACGTATGTTAACCTGATGTACCTTGATATTCACAGCTCGGTGTTGGTGAACGGCTGGAAGACTGATCCCTTTCCTATTCTATCTGGGGTCAGACAAGGCTGCCCTCTTTCACCTCTTCTTTTTGTTTGTGTTATAGAGCTCCTGGCTGTATGCATCAGACGGAAACCAGAGATCAGAGGGGTCATCGCACCGGGTCCAGACCGTAGAGAGGCCAAGTGTTCGCTGTACATGGATGACGTCTCTGTCTTCTGCGCTGACCAGAGTTCGGTGACAGCACTCGTCCAGAACTGCGAGAGCTTCGGCCAAGCTTCAGGGGCAAAGGTCAACTGCGGGAAGTCAGAAGCTATGCTGTTCGGGCAGTGGCACCTGTCATCCTCCGCTCCATTCCCCTTTGCTGTGAAGCCAGACTTCATCAAAATTCTGGGAGTCTGGCTTGGTGGTGAGGGTGCGGCCCTGAAGTGCTGGGACGACATCACTTGTGATGTCAGTGTGATGTCAGTGGGGCCGGCTCCAGACGGTGGGCATTCCCATGGGAACGCCTCCGTCTGGGCATCCACGCCCCCGGCCCGCCCACCAAAGGGGGTGTGCTGTCACTCAACACCGACAGCACACCCCCTTTGGTACGAGACCCGGAGCAACGGATTGCCCGTCGCTATCCGGGTCTCGTGCATGCGCACGACGGAGCCGGCTCCATCGTGCGCATGCGCACTGGGCCACCATCGACCCACTTGCGAGCGCATAGCGCTCGCGAGCGGGTCTGAATCAGGCCCTGGGTTCCAACATTCCAGGACCAGACTAAGGCTGAGCAGCATTAACCAAGTCTTCCAAACACGGCTTAACCACTCCGGCAAGTTGGAGCCTTTGGGCAGACTTTACTCAGTCATAATGGCTTCTTCAGTCCATTGTCCATGAGTGCTTGAGTGTATGTACGGACATTGCTTTCTTCTTAGACATTCCTGGAGGACCTTGCTTCAGTGCACTCCTACCTCACCAACAGCACACCAATGCACCCCAGGGAGGGATCCACCACCAGGCTCTTTCACCCAGGGCCTTAACTAGGGTAGTGCAAACAGTGCCATGGCACAGGGCACCAAAGGGCAGGGGGCACTGTTTGGATCTGTCAATTTTCCTGTTTATTATCATTTTCACTTGTAGCTTCCTCTTCTTTTATCCCCAGCATCTCCTGGCCTCCCCTATCTCTTCCCTGGCCCTTCCCCATGAGGCCATGGCCCTCTCTCAGGTGCACTATATTATGTCCCTATTTATCCCCAGCATCTCCTGGCCTCCCCTATCTCTTCCCTGGCCCCTCCCCATGAGGCCATGGCCCTCTTTTAGGTGCACTATATTATGTCCCTATTTATCCCCAGTATCTCCTGGCCTCCCCTATCTCTTCCCTGACCCTTCCCCATGAGGCCATGGCCCTCTCTCAGGTACACTATAATATGTCACTGTTTATCCCCAGCATCTCCTGGCCTCCCCTATCTCCTCCCTGGCCCTTCCCCATGAGGCCATGGCAGTCTCTGAGCTGCAGTATATTATGTCCCTATTTATCCCCAGCATCTCCTGGCCTCTCCTATCTCTTTCCTGGCCCTTCCCCATGAGACCATGGTCCTCTCTCAGGTGCACTATATTATGTCCCTATTTATCCCCAGCATCTCCTGGCCTCCCCTATCTCTTCCCTGGCCCTTCCACATGAGGCCATGGCCCTCTCTCAGGTGCACTATATTATGTCCCTATTTATCCCCAGCATCTCCTGGCCTCCCCTATCTCTTCCCTGGCCCTTCCCCATGAGGCCATGGCCCTCTCTCAGGCGCACTATATTATGTCCCTATTTATCCCCAGCATCTCCTGGCCTCCCCTATCTCTTCCCTGGCCCTTCCCCATGAGGCCATGGCCCTCTCTCAGGTGCACTATATTATGTCCCTATTTATCCCCAGCATCTCCTGGCCTCTCCTATCTCTTCCCTGGCCCTTCCCCATGAGGCCATGGCCCTCTCTCAGGTGCACTATATTGTGTCCCTATTTATCCCCAGCATCTCTTGGCCTCCCCTATCTCTTCCCTGGCCCTTCCCCATGAGGCCATGGCCCTCTCTCAGGTGCACTATATTATGTCCCTATTTATCCCCAGCATCTCCCAGCCTCCCCTATCTCTTCCCTGGCCCTTTCCCATGAGGCCATGGTGCTTTTCCAGGTGCACAATCTTATGTCCCTATTTAAAAAATGGGGCGGTGTCACATACCAGGGCACCAAAAAGTCTAGTTACGGCTATGCCTTCACCGACGTCTGAGCCTGCTCTTCCCTCTGTGTAGATGCTGCACAACCTCTTTGCTCTGAGCGAATCATGGATCACTGCTGTTAGGTGGCTGGTGGAGCGCAGACTCACAAATAGTGTGAGCTTTAATCTGTTGGTCACAGGAACTAGCAGGATCTTAGTGGTAAAGGGGTGTATTGGCTCATATACTGTAGCTCTTATAAGTGCTGTTCCTTAAAGTGCATACACATAGCACAATCATGCTTGCATAAGCTTCATTCTTCTTTTCCTTGATACTATTATAATTATTCCACTTTGCCGGTGACATCGTATGAACTGTATACTGTGCACCAATGAAAGCTTGCTTCTGCTCTGCTGCGAGGGAGAGGCGCCTATAACCTGCTGACACACAGCAAGGATCTCTCGCCTGCCATTCCTGGCAACGGTAATCACTCAGAAACAGCAGCAGCGTATAGACTAGGAAGGTGAAGTTGTCACTAATAAGTGTAGAGGTCTTGTAGCCCTGAAGCAGGGCCTTTGATGTGTCTCTCGCGGGTGATTTGTGTTTACTACGTAAGTGGGTAGTTCTGGAACATTTTGCTTCTATATTCTCTCCGAGGTTTTATGTTCTACTATAAGAGTATATATATATTTTTATTTTCTACAAGGGTTATTATTTTACAGGCTTAAATGGGGACTATAAGTTTTTTTTATTATCATCATCATCGCATTTTTTCAGTAGTAACTTTTTCTTTATCTATTGTAAATAAGGGATTGACGTATTAGTTACGTATTTTGTATGACTGCATTAGTAAATTTGCTTCCAGAGCTCAACCTTCAATTGCCATTGTTTGACTTCTCTTCTTCTGTCAGATTTATTGAGATGTGATAATCCTCTTCCATAATAAATGCCTGGGTGTGTGGCTTACTAGCAAAGGGACATGTGCAATGTAATTGAGGATGAGCTATGTGGAAATTGGGGGCAGGGATGGCCATCGGTGGTGTTACCATCGATGGCAATATAGTAATTGACCATTGATGGTTACCAACTATTCAGAAGGATATGGCCCCCACAGAGCCCTAATCCCAACATCATCCAGTCTGTTTGGGATTGGGATTACATGAAGAGACAGAAGGATTTCAGCAAGCCTGCATCCACAGAAGATCTTTGGTTAGCTCTCCAAGTTGTTTGGAACAACCTCCCTGACGATTTCTTTAAAAAACTGTGTGCAAGTGTACCTAGAAGAATTGATGCTGTTTTGAAGGCAAAGGGTGGTCACACCAAATATTCATTTGATTTAGATTTCTCTTCTGTTCATTCACTTTACATTTTGTTAATTGATAAAAATAAACTATTATCACTTCTATTATTGTGAGCATTCTTACTTTGCAGCATTTTTACCATACCTGCCTAAAACTTTTGCACAGTACTGTATAATATATATATATATATATATATATATATATATATATCAACTACGGGCTTGGCACTCCTCCACTGCAAATGTAAAGACACAGTACAGAGAAGGTGACCGCACTCTGCGATAAACCTTTACAATTTGTTTATCGCCGAGTGCCGCCGCCTCCTGCGTACTATATATTAGGGGTGTGCACCGGCCACTTTTCGTGTTTTGTGTTTTGGTTTTGGATCTGGATCTTTCTTCGTGTTTTGGATCTGGATTGGTTTTGCCAAAACCACCCTTCCGTGTTTTGGGTTCTGGGTTTTGTGTTTTGGATCTGTATTTTTTTTTTAAAAAGCATAAAAACAGCTAAAATCACAGAATTTGTTGGTTTCTCTGCTCCTATGCTATTATTAACCTCAATAACCTTAATTTCCACTCATTTCCAGTCTATTCTGAACACCTCACACCTCACAATAGTGTTTTCATGTCCAAAAGGTTGCACCGAGGTAGCTGGATGACTATGCTAAGCGACACGAGTGGGCGGCACAAACACGTGACCCATCTAGGAGTGACACTGCAGTGGCAGACAGGATGGCAGTTAGAAAAACTAGGCCCCAAACTGTACATAATGCAAAGAAAAAAAAGAAGTGCAAGATGGAATTGTCCTTGGGCCCTCCCACCCACCCTTATGTTGTATAAACAGGACATGCACACTTTAACAAATCAATCATTTCAGCGCCAGGGTCTGCCACACAACTGTGGCTGAAATGATTGGTTCGTTTGGGCCCCCACAAAACAAGCTGGAAATTAATGTGTCCCTGCACAAACTGGCTCTACGGAGGCAAGATGTCATCCTCATCCTCCTCATCCACCGATTCCTCACCCTCTTCAGTGTGTACATCCTCATCCTCACAAAGTATTAACTCGTCCCCACTTGAATCCACCACCACAGGTCCCTCTGTACCTTCTGGAGGCTGGTCTCCCTGGAAGAGCTGATAATTCATTTTGATGAACATCATCTTCTCCACATTCTGTGGAAGCAACCTCCTACGCCTTTCGCTGACAAGGTTCCCGGCTGCACTAAACACTCTTTCGGAGTACACACTGGAGGGGGGGCAACTCAGGTAAAATAGAGCCAGCTTGTACAGGGGCCTCCAAATTGCCTCTTTTTCCTGCCAGTACAGGTATGGACTGTCTGACATGCCTACTTGGATGCTGTCACCGATGTAATCCTCCACCATTCTGTCAATGGTGACAGTATCATATGCAGTGACAGTAGACATGTCAGAAATTGTTGCCAGGTCCTTCAGTCCAGACCAGATGTCCAAACTTGGTCCTGCCTGCCCTGCATCACCGCCAGCGGGTTGCTTAGGATACCTAAGTTTTTTCCTGGCAGCCCCAGTTGCGGGAGAAAATGAAGAAGGAGCCGTTGACGTGTCACGTTCCGCTTCAGCTGACAGTGTGTTCACCAGCAGGTCTTTGCACCTCTGCAGGCTTGTGTCGGCCGGAAAGAGAGACACCACATAGGCTTTAAACCTAGGATCAAGCACGGTGGCCAAAATGTAGTGGTCTGATTTCAACAGATTGACCACCCTGGAATCCTGGCAAAGCGAATGAAGGGCTTCATCCACAAGTCCCACATGCCGAGCGGAATCGCTCCGTCTTAGCTCCTCCTTCACTTTCTCCAGCTGCTTCTGCAAAAGCCTGATGAGGGGAATGACCTGACTCAAGCTGGCTGTGTCTGAACTGACTTCACGTGTGGCAAGTTCGAAGGGCTGGAGAACCTTGCACAACACGGAAATCATTCTCCACTGCGCTTGAGTCAGGTGCATACCCCCTCCTTTGCCTATGTCATAGGTGGATGTATAGGCTTGTATGGCCTTTTGCTGCTCCTCCATCCTCTGAAGCATATAGAGGGTTGAGTTCCACCGCGTCACAACCTCTTGCTTCAGGTGATGGCGGGGCAGGTTCAAGAGTGTTTGCTGGCGCTCCAGTCTTCGGCACGCAGTCGCTGAATGGCGAAAGTGGCCAGAAATTTTTCGGGCCACCCAAAGCGTCTCCTGCACGCCCCTGTCGCTTTTCAGAAAATTCTGCACCACCAAGTTTATTGTGTGAGCAAAACATGGGACGTGCTGGAATTTGCCCAGATGTAATGCCCGCACAATATTGGTGGCGTTGTCAGATATCACAAATCCCCAGGAGAGTCTAAGTGGGGTAAGCCACTGGGCGATGATTTCCCTCAGTTTCTCTAAGAGGTTGTCGGCGGTGTGCCTCTTACTGAAACCGGTGATACACAGCGTAGCCTGCCTTGTAACGAGCTGGCGTTTCTGAGATGCTGCTACTGGTGACGCTGCTGCTGTTGCTGCGTAAGGTGATACATCTACCCAGTGGGCTGTCACAGTCATATAGTCCTTAGTCTGCCCTGTTCCACTTGTCCACATGTCCGTGGTTAAGTGGACATTGTGTACAACGGCATTTTTCAGGACACTGAGGACACTTTTTCTGACGTTTCTGTACAGTCTCGGTATCGCCTGCCTAGTGAAGTGGAATCTAGACGGGATTTGGAACCGGGGACACACTACCTCCATCAATTGTCTAAATCCCACTGCACTAATGGCGGATACCGGACGCACGTCTAACACCAACATAGCAGTCAAGGCCTCAGTTATACGTTTTGCTTCAGGATGACTGCTGTCGTACTTCATCCTCCTCGCTAAGGACTGTTGGAGGGTCAATTGTTTAGTAAAAGTAGTGGTGTTCCTACTTCCTCTCTGGGATGATGAACGACTCCCAGCAGCAGCAACAGCAGCAGCGGCAGCAGTAGGCGTAGCAATGCAGGATCCTCCAGAGGAATCCCGGATAGGAGAGTCAGTCATGCCAGTGACATGGCCTGCAGGACTACTTCCGATCCTGACTAAGGAGGAAATTGACGAGGAGGGAGTTGATGGTGTGGTTTGCAGGCGCTTGGATACAACAGGACAACGGGATTTAGGTGTCCCTGGACTGCTTACGGTCTTAGCCAAAGTTTCTGAACTTGACAGTAACTTTTTATGAACGCGCTGCAGGTGCCGTATAAGGGAGGATGTTCCTAGGTGGTTGACGTCCCTACCCCTACTTATTTCACCTTTACATATGGTACATATGGCAAGACAGTTGTTGTCCGGATTTGGATAGAAATATTGCCAGACCAAAGAGGTGGAATGTTTGGTCTTCTGCCCAGGCATGACCGTGATGGGCTTTTTCATCCCACGGACAACAACTGTCTCCCCCGGAGCCTGATTTAAACAAACCACATCACCATCAGAATCCTCCTCGCCAACTTCCTCCTCAGCGCCAGCTACACCAGTATCCTCATCCTGTTGTACTTCAACAGTGACATCTTCAATTTGCATATCAGCAAGTGGACTGTGGGTGCTCCTTTCAGCACTTGCAGGGGGCGTGCAAATGGTGGAAAGAGCCACCTCTTCCCGTCCAGTGCTGGGAAGGTCAGGCATCGCAACCACCACCACACTTGGACTCTCCTTGGGGATTTGTGATATCTTCTTAGAAAGCACAGTTCTTCGCTGTGCTTTTGCCAGCTTAACTCTTTTGATTTTTTTAGTGGGAGGAGGGCTTCCATCGTCATGTGAAGCTGAACCACTAGTCATGAACATACTAGGGATCGACCTTAGCCGTTCCTTGCCACTCCGTGTCGTAAATGGCATATTGGCAAGTTTACGTTTCTCTTCAGCTGATTTAAATGTCTTTTTCAAGGTCATTTTCCTGAACTTTGCCATTTGGGATTGTATGTGCCCTCTACTATGACATTGGGCATCGGCCTTGGCAGACGACGTTGATGGCATGTTATCGTCTATGTCATGACTAGTGGCAGCAGCTTCAGCACTAGGAGGAAGTGGTTCTTGATCTTTCTCTATTTTATTTTTATCGGAGAAAGTTTGGTCCTCCATTTATGTTATATCGATTTGATATATACGTGCGGCTAAACACAGAAAATAATTTTTTTTTTGGTTTGGACTGGAGTGTACTTTGTGGGTTACAGCACCCTTTAATGGTCAAGCCAGCCGGCCCTTTACTTATGACACAGGCGCACTCTTGGCACTACTTTGTTGATGCACGTGCGGCTACTGCGCACACAATTCACAAACACAGAAAATAATTTTTTTTTGGTTTGGACTGGAGTGTACTTTCGGGGGTTACAGCACCCTTAACGGTCAAGCCAGCCGGCCCTTTACTTATGACACAGGCGCACGCTTGGCACTACTTTGTTGATGCACGTGCGGCTACTGCGCACACAATTCACAAACACAGAAAATAATTTTTTTTGGGTTTGGACTGGAGTGTACTTTCGGGGGTTACAGCACCCTTTAACGGTCAAGCCAGCCGGCCCTTTACTTATGACACAGGCGCACGCTTGGCACTACTTTGTTGATGCACGTGCGGCTACTGCGCACACAATTCACAAACACAGAAAATAATTTTTTTTTGGTTTGGACTGGAGTGTACTTTCGGGGGTTACAGCACCCTTTAACGGTCAAGCCAGCCGGCCCTTTACTTATGACACGGGCGCACGCTTGGCACTACTTTGTTGATGCACGTGCGGCTACTGCGCACACAATTCACAAACACAGAAAATAATTTTTTTTTGGTTTGGACTGGAGTGTACTTTCGGGGGTTACAGCACCCTTTAACGGTCAAGCCAGCCGGCCCTTTACTTATGACACAGGCGCACGCTTGGCACTACTTTGTTGATGCACGTGCGGCTACTGCGCACACAATTCACAAACACAGAAAATAATTTTTTTTTGGTTTGGACTGGAGTGTACTTTCGGGGGTTACAGCACCCTTTAACGGTCAAGCCAGCCGGCCCTTTACTTATGACACAGGCGCACGCTTGGCACTACTTTGTTGATGCACGTGCGGCTACTGCGCACACAATTCACAAACACAGAAAATAATTTTTTTTTGGTTTGGACTGGAGTGTACTTTCGGGGGTTACAGCACCCTTTAACGGTCAAGCCAGCCGGCCCTTTACTTATGACACAGGCGCACGCTTGGCACTACTTTGTTGATGCACGTGCGGCTACTGCGCACACAATTCACAAACACAGAAAATAATTTTTTTTTGGTTTGGACTGGAGTGTACTTTCGGGGGTTACAGCACCCTTTAACGGTCAAGCCAGCCGGCCCTTTACTTATGACACAGGCGCACGCTTGGCACTACTTTGTTGATGCACGTGCGGCTACTGCGCACACAATTCACAAACACAGAAAATAATTTTTTTTTTGGTTTGGACTGGAGTGTACTTTGGGGGTTACAGCACCCTTTAATGGTCAAGCCAGCCGGCCCTTTACTTATGACACAGGCGCACGCTTGGCACTACTTTGTTGATGCACGTGCGGCTACTGCGCACACAATTCACAAACACAGAAAATAATTTTTTTTTTGGTTTGGACTGGAGTGTACTTTCGGGGGTTACAGCACCCTTAACGGTCAAGCCAGCCGGCCCTTTACTTATGACACAGGCGCACGCTTGGCACTACTTTGTTGATGCACGTGCGGCTACTGCGCACACAATTCACAAACACAGAAAATAATTTTTTTTTTGGTTTGGACTGGAGTGTACTTAGGGGGTTACAGCACCCTTTAACGGTCAAGCCAGCCGGCCCTTTACTTATGACACAGGCGCACGCTTGGCACTACTTTGTTGATGCACGTGCGGCTACTGCGCACACAATTCACAAACACAGAAAATAATTTTTTTTTTGGTTTGGACTGGAGTGTACTTTCGGGGGTTACAGCACCCTTAACGGTCAAGCCAGCCGGCCCTTTACTTATGACACAGGCGCACGCTTGGCACTACTTTGTTGATGCACGTGCGGCTACTGCGCACACAATTCACAAACACAGAAAATAATTTTTTTTTGGTTTGGACTGGAGTGTACTTTCGGGGGTTACAGCACCCTTTAACGGTCCAGCCAGCCGGCCCTTTATTTATGACACAGGCGCACGCTTGGCACTACTTTGTTGATGCACGTGCGGCTACTGCGCACACAATTCACAAACACAGAAAATAATTTTTTTTTTGGTTTGGACTGGAGTGTACTTTCGGGGGTTACAGCACCCTTAACGGTCAAGCCAGCCGGCCCTTTACTTATGACACAGGTGCACGCTTGGCACTACTTTGTTGATGCACGTGCGGCTACTGCGCACACAATTCACAAACACAGAAAATAATTTTTTTTTTGGTTTGGACTGGAGTGTACTTTCGGGGGTTACAGCACCCTTAACGGTCAAGCCAGCCGGCCCTTTACTTATGACACAGGCGCACGCTTGGCACTACTTTGTTGATGCACGTGCGGCTACTGCGCACACAATTCACAAACACAGAAAATAATTTTTTTTTTGGTTTGGACTGGAGTGTACTTTCGGGGGTTACAGCACCCTTAACAGTCAAGCCAGCCGGCCCTTTACTTATGACACAGGCGCACGCTTGGCACTACTTTGTTGATGCACGTGCGGCTACTGCGCACACAATTCACAAACACAGAAAATAATTTTTTTTTGGTTTGGACTGGAGTGTACTTTCGGGGGTTACAGCACCCTTTAACGGTCAAGCCAGCCGGCCCTTTACTTATGACACAGGCGCACGCTTGGCACTACTTTGTTGATGCACGTGCGGCTACTGCGCACACAATTCACAAACACAGAAAATATATTATTTTTTTAGCACTTGGGGGGAGCACCCCTGATGGACAGAGCACCCCCTGGACAACACTACAGCACTCCTTTAGGACTGGGACACTGCACAGGACTTTGGAGTGGACACAGCCCCTATGGAGAACTGACTGCACAACACAGTCCAGCCAGCCCCTATGGACTTTGAAGTAGTGGACACAGCCCCTATTAACAACAGCAGCACAACACAGCCAGCCCCTATGGACTTTGAAGTAGTGGACAACAGCAGCACTACACTACACTACACAGCCCTAACTCCCACCCTCCCTCTTCACTGTCCACAGCCGAGTGAGAAAATGGCGCCGACGCGGGTACCTTATATAGGATCCAAAACCCGCGAGACTCGGAAGGCGGGATGATGACGTTTTGCCTCGATTTCAGATCCGAGTCAGGCGGGAAAAGTCGAGCCTGACTCGGATCGGACTCGGATCGGGGGGGCTCGGGGGGGTTCGGATTTCAGAAATCCGAACCCGCTCACCCCTACTATATATATATATATATATATATATATATATATAATTAGTATTGGGAACTTGCCCCCCTCCCTCCCAGGACCAGGAGGCTTCCAGCTGCGCTGTGGGGCACTGTATTATCAGACATTGGCTCTGCATTTGCTTCTAATGAGCTTGCTTTTACTATAATGACTTGATAAGAGATGTATATACGCTGCTCTTATCCTGGGTCGTGGAGGGGGAGGGAGGGAAGAACACAGCTGCCGCAGAGTATTGTGAGGTCTTCAAACATAAACTCCAATGATATCCTCCCATCACAAGGTCATAAAAGTGATTTATTATAAATACATTTCTCATTTGTTTACAGTGGAAATGTTTTGGTTCTGGGTAATTAGCACATTAGCGATCTCTCTCAGTGAGTGCTTTCAGGTGTTGAGAGGAGTGACCAGGCAGCTTAAATTGGATGCAAAGCATTAAAAAGACTAATGGCCTATTTCAGCTGACTCCCTTGGCCTTCCAGCAGCTATTTGTATAGCATACCTAGATATACGGAGCACAGAGTATCATTGAGATACCGTAGAGTCACATATAACTAACATTTCTTTTGCCATCTTACTAGACATTAGTTTCTTCCCCCATCCGCCATCATTGTCCTTCCCCTAATCATCAAGTTACTTATTTTTTACACACAGATAATGGTAACATGTAAATGATATGTACATAAACGGTGAGTTGTGCTGTCATCGCTGCAGCCTTCATTAGGGAAATGTATTAGTTATATAGCATGGCCGGCGGCTATTACGGATATTACGCATACTTGCTGACATTCCTGGGCAGCCTTCCGGGAGCAGCAGCAGGGGACCTACTGCTCTCCTCTTCGGGGGGGGCGGGACCAGACGATAGATGGCATTAGGCCCTGCCCCCTTTACAGAACCGCCCCGTGATTCGCGGGTCCGGGAGGGGGCGGGGCTAAATGACAAAATCCTAGGAAGTGGGCGGGATGTGGTAGATATGCCTACTCTTCCGGGGGTGCGGGTGGGGGGTTACCCAAAAAATCGTGAGCCTCGAGCTATTCTCGGGAGAGTCGGCATGTATGATATTATGTGTCACCCTGGAGATCCGTGACCCGAAAATAAAGCGTTTGGACTTGTCTGTCTATATAGGGTCACAGAACCGCTCAGGGGCTTAGAATATCTTTGCTGGATGTTAATAACACTCCCACCGGCCAATAGTAATTACCGACCTGACACCTCCATGACAACGTGAAAACGTGTCCTGTGTCTCATTCACATCTCAGTCCCTATGCCAATGCCGGGTACGATTTTTAAAGAACTGACGCGCCCACTTGCAGTGTCACTGATCTACTGTAGGTTTCCTTGAGGAGTCAGGATGTTGTCTGCAGGCTGCATGAACATTTGTATCCTCTAACCCTGTAATTAGTAAACCAAATAGGATGAATGTGTGTAGTTTATATATATGTCTGGTATATTGGTCGCTCATTCTTAAAATACGGCTTGGCCTAAGGTCCTTTGAGGACAGAATTGCAAACTGCATCTTTAATACAATCCCCAAAAGCCCAAAGCGCTTTATAAAACATAATTCCTCTGACTTTATTAAAATATATAATAACTCTTTACGTTGTTTAGCATAAACCACAGACACAACGAGATCTCTGCTTTACCAAACTCTGTTTTCTGGCTCAGACCTGCTCTGTTCTTTGTTTTATAGACCTATTGTCTTTGGAGATGATGGGACTGTTGTGCGTCCATTGTCATCTTTAGATGCAGCAGTAAATCCGGCTTTACTGCTAACTTGCGCTCCCCCTGCAATAAATAATCACCCAGCAATCATGGCCTGCAGGGGAAGACAATGGCCAATAACATTATTTAAGTGGTTGTAAAATGATGTTTCCTGCTCATAAGATTTAGCTCTCTATAATTCTTCTTCTGATCATGAAAGTAAATATTCCTTCTTGTGCGTGAGACAGGCTGTGCCAGATAAATGTGCTAAGAATATAGGGCCTGATTCAGAGCCGGACGCTATTTGCGGTCGTTCGTCCAGGAAATAGGGGTGGCTATTCAAATGAACCGTTCGCTCTTTGCGGTCTGTTCACGCCTCTAGGTCTGAACGAGCGAACAAAACTTGCGGTGGTTTTTTGAAAAAATATGCCCCCTGGCCGCTCACATCCTACGTCATGTCCGCTATTTATTAGATTAATCGAGTACATCGACCAGCGTATGAACTGCTCGCTATTCTTGTGGTTGGTTTTTCCTACCACAATCTTGCGAGCAGTTCTGAATATAAAATAACCCAGTGACGTGGCCAATGACGCTGCTGTATTAATTATGCACACCCTTAAAACGCCCGTTTTGACCTTTAAGCACGCCTGCGTTCTGATCTCCACTCCCCGTTTTCAAGCACCTTCCCCTGTTACCACCCACATACGCCTCTTTCTGTCACTCAAAATAGCAGGCAATCGCTATTTAGCGAACAAACGATTTTCGGCCGCACTGACTGGTTCGCGCATGCGTATTACGATCCGTACGCATGCGCAGTTGGGCAAACATCGCTCGGAGCAAACGAGCTGCCGCTTACGAGCGGCTCTGAATCAGGCCCATAGAGAACAACCTTCCTGATTTTTGTCTTATTTGAACAGCAAATGTCTGGAGACCAAAGCTTCCTACCCTGTGTGCAGACTGTGGAAATGATGTACATTGTGTAAAAAAATAATAATGCAACAATAAAGGAATAATTAAATTTGAAGGTGAAATAAGGATTTTAATTTGAATGTCTTTTATATAATAAAGCAGATCTGTTAATATTCACAATGGAGGCAATTTGTGGGTTCAACCAATAGCCCTGAGAAGGCAACTGATCAACGCCCCTAGAAACTGTTGACATCACTCAGACGCTTTGGGGCTCATTCTCCTGTCGGACGCAATACTGATGTTCATGCAAGTTGGCGACTTTTTTTGTGACAGTGCATGCGTCCAAGGGGGTGATTCAGCTGTGGACGCCTTTGCTGTTGCAGCTGATTACATGTGAGCGGCTGCGATAGCACTAATATGTGTATGCAGCAGGAAGCATCTCGCCTCCAGCGTGCATTACTGATCCGAGCTGTGTTGTACAAAGCAACATTGGATCATCTGTGTGATCCTCGGCCATGGGGACGCGCACGCTGGCCGCCGCAGATGCACGAAAGAGGCCAGGAAATCTCTGTCAGCCAATGGTGATCCTGGCCTCCTCCCCCCTCCCCCAAATGGCAGCGACACACAAAAGATGCTAGCGTGCTCAGAACAGCTTGAGACTCAGAGCCAGCCCCTATCTGTTCTGTGGTTCAGCCAACCAAACTAAAGGCCAATATGCAGGATAAGACTAGAAGCAGTAGCTCCAGGCAGGGACAAGGACATTGGTTGTTGTAATAGGGGGAAAAGGGCTCATAAAGCTGACCATCATCTCTATGACATGTCTATCACAGCAAGCCAAAAACAAATATCACAGGTGAAAACAACACCACCATTGTTACACATATGTATCTGCTCACCTGATAAAAGGTCAGAAGCATCTGCCAAGAATAGCGCAGGAATGCACAAAGCCCCCTAATGCGCGTGGAATGAGCTTCCCTTCATTAGGCGGCATCTGATCGTGACGACAATTGTTTGACATATCTGCATTTTTTTTAACACTAATCTCTTATCTCCCAGAGGGGCCGATTAACACTCCGTAATATGCCAGGGATCGGTTTATTGTGCTGTAACTCAATACACAATAATACCCCATTAGTCTGGCTGGTTCCTTTCCATGAACAGAAAAATGTCCAAACTCCGTTACCCGTGGAGGAATGTGGGGATAAAGGACAAAAGGGGGGGACAGAGAATGGATGGAAAGGAACCGTACAAAGGAAGAAGGGTAGGAGTGGGCAAGAAGAGGGGAAGAAAAAACGGTGTTAGTGAGAGTAACGCATATAGAAAGCATGATGATGAATCAGGATCCCAGGATATACAGTTACATGGCAAATACATGGAACGGAGGAGGGCTTCCATAATATGGAGGGCGCGGGATGGGTGACAGAAGGGACTATAGGACAGTGCGGGATTGGCGAAAGAAGATAATAGAGGATAGTGTGAAATGGATGAAAGTAGGGACCAGAGGAGAGTGTGGAATGAATAAAATTAGGGACTAGAGGAGTTTGTGGAATGGATAAAAGTAGGGACTAGAGGAGAGTGTGGAATGGATGACAGTAGGGATTAGAGGAAAGTGTGGAATAGAGGAAAGTGTGGAATGGATGACAGTAGGGATTAGAGGAAAGTGTGGAGTGGATGATAGTAGGGATTAGAGGAAAGTGTGGAATGGATGACAGTAGGGATTAGAGGAAAGTGTGGAATGGATGACAGTAGGGACTAAGGAGAGTTTGGAATGGATGACAGTAGAGATTAGAGGAGAGTATGGAATGAGTAAAAGTAGGGACTAGAGGAGAGTTAGGAATGGATGACAGTAGGGATTAGAGGAAAGTGTGGAATGGATGAAAGTAGGGACTAGAGGAGAGTTAGGAATGGATGACAGTAAGAATTAGAGGAAAGTGTGGAATGGATGAAAGTAGGGACTAGAGGAGAGTGTTGAATGGGTAAAAGTAGGGACTAGAAGAGAGTTTGGAATGGATGACAGTAGGGATTAGAGGAAAGTGTGGAATGGATGAAAGTAGGGACTAGAGGAGAGTTAGGAATGGATGACAGTAAGAATTAGAGGAAAGTGTGGAATGGATGAAAGTAGGGACTAGAGGAGAGTGTTGAATGGGTAAAAGTAGGGACTAGAAGAGAGTTTGGAATGGATAACAGTAAGGATTAGAGGAAAGTGTGGAATGGATGAAAGTAGGGACTAGAGGAGAGTGTTCAATGGGTAAAAGTAGGGACTAGAAGAGAGTTTGGAATGGATGACAGTAGGGATTAGAGGAAAGTGTGGAATGGATGACAGTAGGGATTTGAGGAAAGTGTGGAATGGATGACAGTAGGGATTAGAGGAAAGTGTGGAATGGATGTAGTAGGGATTAGAGGAAAGTGTGGAATGGATGACAGTAGTGATTAGAGGAAAGTGTGGAATGGATGAAAGTAGGGACTAAGGAGAGTTTGGAATGGATGACAGTAGGGATTAGAGGAGAGTATGGAATGAGTAAAAGTAGGGACTAAGGAGAGTTTGGAATGGATGACAGTAGGGATTAGAGGAAAGTGTGGAATGGATGAAAGTAGGGACTAGAGGAGAGTTAGGAATGGATGACAGTAAGAATTAGAGGAAAGTGTGGAATGGATGAAAGTAGGGACTAGAGGAGAGTGTTGAATGGGTAAAAGTAGGGACTAGAAGAGAGTTTGGAATGGATAACAGTAGGGATTAGAGGAAAGTGTGGAATGGATGAAAGTAGGGACTAGAGGAGAGTTAGGAATGGATGACAGTAAGAATTAGAGGAGAGTGTGGAATGGATGAAAGTAGGGACTAGAGGAGAGTGTTGAATGGGTAAAAGTAGGGACTAGAAGAGAGTTTGGAATGGATAACAGTAGGGATTAGAGGAAAGTGTGGAATGGATGAAAGTAGGGACTAGAGGAGAGTGTTCAATGGGTAAAAGTAGGGACTAGAAGAGAGTTTGGAATGGATGACAGTAGGGATTAGAGGAAAGTGTGGAATGGATGACAGTAGGGATTAGAGGAAAGTGTGGAATGGTGGTAGTAGGGATTAGAGGAAAGTGTGGAATGGATGACAGTAGGGATTAGAGGAAAGTGTGGAATGGATGAAAGTAGGGACTAAGGAGAGTTTGTAATGGATGACAGTAGGGATTAGAGGAGAGTATGGAATGAGTAAAAGTAGGGACTAAGGAGAGTTTGGAATGGATGACAGTAGGGATTAGAGGAAAGTGTGGAATGGATGAAAGTAGGGACTAGAAGAGAGTTAGGAATGGATGACAGTAAGAATTAGAGGAAAGTGTGGAATGGATGAAAGCAGGGACTAGAGGAGAGTGTTGAATGGGTAAAAGTAGGGACTAAAAGAGAGTTTGGAATGGATGACAGTAGGGATTAGAGGAAAGTGTGGAATGGATGACAGTAGGGATTTGAGGAAAGTGTGGAATGGATGACAGTAGGGATTAGAGGAAAGTGTGGAATGGATGTAGTAGGGATTAGAGGAAAGTGTGGAATGGATGACAGTAGTGATTAGAGGAAAGTGTGGAATGGATGAAAGTAGGGACTAAGGAGAGTTTGGAATGGATGACAGTAGGGATTAGAGGAGAGTATGGAATGAGTAAAAGTAGGGACTAAGGAGAGTTTGGAATGGATGACAGTAGGGATTAGAGGAAAGTGTGGAATGGATGAAAGTAGGGACTAGAGGAGAGTTAGGAATGGATGACAGTAAGAATTAGAGGAAAGTGTGGAATGGATGAAAGTAGGGACTAGAGGAGAGTGTTGAATTGGTAAAAGTAGGGACTAGAAGAGAGTTTGGAATGGATGACAGTAGGGATTAGTGGAAAGTGTGGAATGGATGAAAGTAGGGACTAGAGGAGAGTGTGGAATGAATACATACATACTTTTTGTCATGTCTTTTTTCTTTCCACTTGAAACGAAAATGAAAAATGATAAATAATAGTTGGAACAATCACCTCATCATAGTATTCAGTAAATTCCATCTCAAGTGCGATATCCTGTCTTCCCTCATTCCTGACCCTACACTGTCTAGAGAACATGTCAGTCAGTGTCACACAGTTGCCAATCCCATGGGCCTCCATGACCGGGGAGTGTAAAAGACAGGGTCTCTTGGGCATGAAGGGGGGGTCTCTCTCAAGTGTCAGACCCTCACCATGCTGCCAGTTGGGTGAGGGGCAATGGGAAACATCTAAAACTCCCAGGAAGCTATAGAGATACTGCACAGCTTTTACACAATCCCACATTGGATAAGGTTCTGTCATCCGAGAGCTCTGATCTTAAATATGTAACAATAACAGAATGACAGGCCGAATAATAATAATAATAATTAAAAAAAATTGTTGCACTAATGTCCTCGGAGTGAGGATCAGATTCCTTTCTACTGACGGGTTAAGAAGGAAACTATGCCGATTTTTATATCTGAGGCGGATTACTGCTTTATGTGGCCGCACCGAGTTTAGTGGTTTTGCAAAATATCTCAGGACGAGGCTTGCTGAAGAAACGTAAGTGTTATGAAGTGGTTGCCATTCACTTTAAAATAATAATAATATTAAAAAAAAATAATGTCAGGCTTTTGAAACAAACTTGTGCCAAATCTGGCAATAAAACGTGTTTTGCAATGTGTTTGGCATGTTATCTCGAGAAACTAACATATATAACTGCCTCAGACCCAGTCGTCCCCCTCACACGGGAGGCGGAAAAAAAAGGATTCTGAGTTGTCACTTTTGAAAAGGCGAATTTCTGAGGCTTAGCAAGTCTAGGCCAAGGTCTGTAACATGAGCGAGGAGTTATGAGGGACAGGAAAATTATAATCATGAGCACACCTGCTGCATATTTCTCTGGGTGTAGATAAGTGTTCACACCAATTCCGAACGAGGCAGGTATGCAGGAGGGCAAATAGGGGAACACAGCCAGAGACCACCCAGAACAAGGGTAATTAAAAACGTGTTCTCACAGCTCACACTGAAAGTTCCACTCCAGAGTTCATGAAGGATTGCCCCACACAGACCTCCCAAAACCAGGTAATGATTTAAAGTAGCAGTGATGCCAATGCAATGTGTTATTTTATGGCATGGGAAAACCTGGACGTCCTGGCCTCTGAACGGCAATATTTTTTAGTTCAGGCCCTCGTGTCATTATTTCACCTTCCCTTCCATGTTGGGAAGCAGTCAGTGGTTACCTAAATACGATAGATGCATCTTGGTTTATGATTGTGGGGTCTATTCAGCAATGATTTTTTTACATAAAAAAATACGGAAACTATCATTTCCGCATTTATTTTTTTGAATAAAGTTTTTTTCTTTATTGACACAAATTCAAAAACTTACAATGTTACAAAATTCTTTTGTATATTATAAAATTGTTACATAGTTTGTATTAAAGAAACAAAGAAACATAAGACACTGTGGTATCTCTTTGTATTATAATTAAACAACTCCACCTATCAACTGGAGCATGAGTGTCTTATTTGACAATTATAACTAACCATCGACATATGTAAAAACATATAACTGTAAATTAGTATGAAAAATTACATGACTGTCTAAACCATTGATATTTGATTTTCCTTGCATTAGAAAGGTGCCTGTCCTTCTAAAACTGCTGAATTGTACCAAGTCGTCCATTGGAAACTACGTTTAAGAGCTGTTTTCAGTTTAGGTGTTAGCAGGGCTGGCTCCAGGGGTCTGAGCACCCGGTGCCAGCCGGGTACGTAGCGCCCTGCAATCATGCGCAGCTGCAAAATTGGGGGCGGGGCCTCATTACCATAGGCCACGCCCCCTAAGCGACTTTATTTGGAGGCGTGCCTGCATGGCACACCTCCAAATAATGTCAGGCTGGGGGTAAAGCCCAGCCCTCCGTCACTGGTTGGGCTTCCCCCAGCCTTCTCCCATCAGTGAATGGATGCCGCGCGCATCCATTCAAACTCCGGGGGTACGGCACCCCAACCTCCTGATTTGACCACCCGTGGGCCACTTTGGCCCACTGGTGGAACAGCGGGACAGTACTGTCCCTCTGAAATCGGGATTTTGGGGAGGGGTGCGCCCTCTATGGGAGGTGCCCCTGTGCGACCGCACTGGTCGAACACCCCTAGAGCCTGCCCTGGGTGTTAATGTATGTATGAATGGGAGCCATATTGAGAAAAATTTCCCTGACAGATTTTCTTAGTCTATAGATGTGGAGGACCAGTCCATATTAAATGAGTGAAGTCAGTTCCGTATTTTTTATGTAAATCCCCTATTCAGCAATGGGATAATGGAGAAGATAACGCATTAACTCCCTGCTCGCAGAGTAACGCACTGTAGGGATCAGCCATTGATCTCTACAGTGCTTCAACGCTTTTTTTTTCTATTCAGCAAAGCAAAAAGTGTTAACTCACAAGAATGGCGTTATACAGTATGAAGAACATACTTAAATATCCCGAAAACTGCAGGGACAGAGGGAAATTTTCCCATAAGTCCCTGCAGCATCTTGTAAGTCCGCCCAGTCTCCGTCCCTGGCTTCCGGTGATCGCCGGCAGGTAAGTCCACCTAGAGCCTTTTAAACCTACCGAAATTGATTGACATGTGTATACAGGCTTTATACTAGCCTGTATTCATGTATATATTTATGTGCAATTATATTTAAGATTTTTATAGAAATGTTAAATATAATACCAGATAAATATACAGTACATGTATACAGGCTAATATAAAGCCTGTATATACATGTCAATCAATTTGGACAGGCTGGAGATGTACTTACCCCATCGGAGGTTACCGCAAGCAGGGGCAGAGACTGTTACCGAACGCATGACTGAGCATACACAGAGGAACAAACAGAAGTTATTCTTTTCGGAATCCCGATAACAATCTCTTCTGTGACATCGCAGGGACAGCTTGTTACCGCAACCGCTACCCCTGCACAATATATTGCAGAATAGCTTCCATATTTTATCATACTTCATCAAAACTCGTGACGATGTTGCCGATAATATTCTGGGTAACATCGTCACTCTGTGTGAGCTGCTGGGAACACATGTGCAATAATTGACATGAAAATACAGGCACTTCGCGAAAACGCCACAGAAAGAAAAAAAATCAACGGTTTGAAAATTGCGTAGCGAATGAATGGAGCGTTATCGGAGGACTGAAAACAGATTATTTTCAAGATAATATGTATGAAAAATTATTATTCACTTGCCACTGGGTTGAACATTCGATTGCTGTCTATAACAATCACTGAGCAAAAAGATCTATTTTCTCTATAGCTGCTTCGCTATAAAAGTATTTGGTTATTCCCTGTATAACACTGTTTTTGCACAGTTTATTTACTTTTCTAATAATAGTAGACATGGAATGAGGACGCAGGGTTTCTAGTATAACACGATAAAATAAGGGGTTTATTTACTAAGCTTTGTTAGGAGATAAAGTGAACGGTGATAAGGTACCAGCCAATCAGCTCCTAACTGTCATGTCACAGGCTGCGTTTGAAAAATGACAGTTAGGAGCTGATTGGCTGGTACATTATCACCGCTGAATGTGTTTTGTTTCTTAGTTTGTTCTAAGCCAGGCCCGGCCAACCTGTGGCTCTCCAGCTGTTGTGAAACTACAAGTCCCAGCATACCCTACCCACAGATCAGCTGGTAAAGCATGCTGGGACTTGTAGCTTCACAACAGCTGGAGAGCCAGAGGTTGGCCAGGCCTGTTCTAAGCTTTCTGTCAGGAAGAATGATAAAATGATTTGTATGCTTATTTCAGGAACAGTGTATGTATGAATGGGAGCCATATTGAGAAAAATTTGCCCCTGACACAAAACAACTTTGTAAATGGGCCTTAGTTATAATTCACATTTGCTTATCCGGTGTAATAATAATAATACATACTTTTTCGCTGCTACTTGCCAATTTCATTGTTTTGCGAATGGTGAAGGATTCCTGTAAAATATTCCACACGAGAAATAGTTTCTATTAATATTTTGATGAGCTGAAGAGACGAGAGGTTTATGAACTTCCAGTTGGGGGCAATGTGAATCATTACAGCTGATATCTATTTATTCAGAGGGTCGGAAATATTTTGTCAACATTCAGGATAACTATAACCTAACCCTATTGTCAACAATTTTTCACAGTGTTGACATGTCATATGTCGCCATTTTCTCAAAACTCACAGTGAAACCGCCGGCTCCTGTTGCTCTTCAGCCGCATCAGACCCCGGTACGCAAGGAGCCGCGGGCAACGGGAGGAAGCTGCAGCTTGAGATATTTTTGCAGATGCATTTTGCAATTCCAGTGACTTGTTCAGGTGTAGTAGGTATTACCGCCGGGCGCATGACGGACGGTTAAATTCCAGACAGTGGCAGCCCGGCAAGGGTGAAGATCCCGATCGCTAAAAAGGTAAGTATCGCTAACCCTATTATCCCCCCTAACCCTCCCCTAGGGGTGCCTAACCCTAAGTCCCCCTGGGAGCCCCCTAACCTAATGGGCGCGGCTGTCCGCGCCTGGCTTACCTTCGTCAGGTATGCCGGGCGTCGGGCTCTCGGCGTAGGTCTAATGACAGGTGTCGAGTTTTTGACGCCTGTCATTAGTACCTTGCCGGGATTAGAGAGTCGGGAAGCCGGCTTTCAGCACTTAGACCGTCGGTTTCCTGACTACATCTCCTTTATTCTACAGTCCCAGAAAATCATGGAATTCTCACAAGAAGTGGTTCATCCAATTATTCTGATTCAATAGTTACTGTATATAACTATCACAAACAAGTTGTGCGGCAGCCGGCAGTGGTTGTATACGGAAAAGTACACAACGCTGTAGTCTTGCATCATGGGAGGGTGGGGAATTCGGATTGTAAGAGGGAGATTTATTAAACATTTTAAAGTAGATACTGTAGGTTGCATAGCAACTAATCAGACCCTAGATATTATATAGAATGTACTAGATAAATGACAGCTATTATCTGATTGGTTGCTATGGGCAACACCACCTCTCTATACATTCCTGGGTGGTGGCTAATCAGAATTAGGAATTGAGCCTTAAGTGCTCCTAGTCCTTCCCCCAGCCGCGCCACACTCAGAATATTAATCCCATTGCCGTCTAGCTTATGAATTTAGCAAAATGCAAATGTACAATACAACAGGGAACGCCATAGTAGAGAAGCGTAACTGAACCTCTGCCAAATGGTATAACCAGCCGCAGCACTTGATTGCCTGAAGCTTTGCAGGAACTTTGATCGTTTATATGAAGATACGTCAAATCTGTCACATACAAAGGCCGACCACTTTGAGGGAACCCAATGAAAGGGATGTAGTCATGAGACCGACAGCCGCGATGCCACCGGTCTCAATACCGACATTGAAATCCCAACAAGGGATTTAAGATAGCATCGAAATATCCCGACGCCGGAATGCTGAAGCACGCCAGCCCAAACTAGGTGTCCAGGGCGCCCTTAGCGTTTGCTGTGCGCGTGGGGGGGGGGGGAGTGTTAGGTCTAGGGAGCGTAGCGGGGATAGACTTAGGTTTTGTGTGGGGAGGTTATGGTTAGGCACCCCTAGGAGGGAGGGTTAGGCAACACTGGGGGGGGTTAGGGTTAGACACTAAGGGGGCAGGGTTAGGTTTAGGCATGAGGGGGGGTTAGGTTTAGGCACTACAGGGGAGGGTTAGGGTGCGAGGTGGGGAGGGTTAGGGTGCGGGGTGGGGGTAAGTATATTTACCAGACCCCTGTCTGGATACCAACCATCGGGATGCCGGGGTTGGGATTCTCACAGGAGCCATCCCGACAGCCGGCATTACATACCCATTCCCAATGAAAGCATGCCATGAGCCACAATACAGATCCCATCCAGCTGGTGCAGAAAGATTTGAAATTTTTACATTGTCCTGTTACAGACAAGAGGAACACAGTTCAATAGAGGGGGCTGAACTACTACAGCCGTAAATCTGTCTGGGTGGATATTTTATTGCATTTTTATAACTGTATAAGAAATTAATGATGTGACATGAAAATCTCAACCAGCCCTTTTCTGTCAGTCAGTTACATATCCGTATTCATACATGAAATATTAGCTGACACATAAATGTAGAGGTTTGTCTCTGTAGAAGGCACCCATGATTGAATCCAGAATAATGAAAGCGTTAAACCTTACAGCTAATACTTTACTTAGATTTATTGTGAAAACAAGTATACATAGGTTATAAGCTGTGCTTAGAGGAGGCCGAGGTAGGGGAAAGGCTGCACAGTACATTTCTGCTGGTGGGAGAAAGACCCCGGAGGATGTTTGCTAGGAAGTATGAAGACTTTGCAGGAGAGGTCTAGACCTCAGAAAATGCCAAAGCGTAATAATAAGCTGTAACGCTGGTACCATCATCCTTTCCCTCTGCTATCTGTATTTCTGGAACACAAGCTCTGGTGGCTGGCTCAGGAAACATTTCTGGAGGTCCAGAAAGAAGATATTTGTAGCTATGCTACATGTTCAAACATGATCTACAGGTCTGTGGGGCACATTCTGGAGAAGAGAGAGAGAGAGAGAGAAGAGAGAGAGAAGAGAGAGAGAGAGAGAGAGAAAGGGAGAGAGAGAGAGAGAGAGAGAGAGAGAGAGAGAGAGAGAAGTGAGATGATAGAGAGAGAGAATGGGAGAGATTACACTATACAAAGGGAAAAAGGGAGAGGTATAGGGGAAGTGAGATTTATCTGAAGATATAGGGGTCTATTTATCAAGCAGTGTGGAGAAGTGACCAGTGGAGAAGTTGCCATAGCAACCAGTCAGCTCCGACCTATTATTTTATAGACTGTACTTGATGTTATTTGAAAGCTGATTGGTTGCTATGGGCAACTTCTCCACTGGTTCACTTCTCCCCATATTCACTTACACCTCTCTTCCACCAAAATCCCGGGACACTGAACATGGATTTCAAGCCGTGTCACAGCAGCTTGTACCCCATTTACACCGCAGGCTGGACCCGGGATATTGCCGGGCTTTACTCTGCCAGTGTTTGGAGAGTACATCATCTCCTAGTGTCTGGAAATGCGGCTCTCCCTATGCTGTGAATGGGACCTGGGTTGGATGACCTGGGATGCCAGTTTCCACAGAACCTTACCCGCGTAAAACCCTGCTCGAGACCCAGGAAGAAATGCAGGGTCAGTCTACCTGGGATTTTCCTAGGAGCCTTTCCCACTGATCAGTGACCTGGGATTTAGATGCAGTGGAAAAGGGGTATTATAGTACAAAACAAAAATATGTGACTTCACTAATAAAATAGCACAATTTATACACAATTGAAATACACAATTGAAATTATCTATTTAAATCTAAAACTTCTGAATATTTTCAGAAATATCAAATTCATGAGAAATCGTTATGCATTGCGAGTTGCGATCTTAGAAAATATTGCTTCATAAATCTTAATGCTGAAATAATCAATGAATATAATTTCATTACTGAAATACAGCTGGTTTGGATAAGTGATCTTACCCTTAGAGTAACCATCATAGACTTGCTCAGGTACATCCAATGACCTTCAGATCACAGATCACGTAGCGGGCTAATTGGCCACCACCGGACATCAGTTGTAGTGGTTCTGATAACTTCGGAATAAAACTGTCTGCTCCTTGATGATCCCATTACTAGTAGTGCATGGTAATGCCAAGAATCCACCATGGGGCCATATTCAATTAGAGACGAAAAGTCCAAGGTTGGACTTTTCACCGTCATCGCAGCTTTTCCTGGGGATAAAGTATCGGGTGTGTGCCCGCGTATCCCCGTATTCAATTAGGAAACGGCGAAAACGGGACCCGGTGGAAAGGTAAATATCGAAACGTCCTGTCACTTTTGAGGAAATCAGTCTATTTCGCTAGTTTTTTAATTTGTCCCCCACTTTTTTTTTTTGCCCCAAAAACGAAACCTCATTTTTTGGGGTGTCCTATTGAACTTTTTTTTACAATTTTGACACAGAATACCTTAAGGGGACATTCCAAGGGGTGCAGGGTACTTTTTTTTAAGTCTGCACCCAAAAACCCTAATTCTGCACTTTTTTTCGCCACCTATTCAGTGGTGAAACCTTATCCTCGGTTTTTTACTTTTCGCACCTGCGAAAGTCTTTGAAATTGAATATGGGATAGGTGAAAATGACGTCATCGGCGATATATTATCGCTGATGACGGACTTTTCGCTTCTAATTGAATGCGGCCCATGGTTGGAGAGGTACTTTCTAAAGGGCTCTGGGATAAAGTTGTAAAAAGGCACACGTTAGGGAGAAGGATACAAAAAGATTTCAAAGGCCTTTACTCTCCCTCTGAGTACAGCACAAAGAACTTACAAGTCAGAATGGCTGAGATTGGTCAGCCTGTGTATGTGACAACGATCTCACAGGCATTACACAAAGCCGGCCTGTATGGCAGGGTGGCAAGAAAAAGTGGCACACATTTTCGCTTTGCAAGGAAACACTTGGACGATGCTAAAGCCATGAGGCAAAAGGTTGTGTGATCAGTTGAGACCAGGATAGAACTTTTCGGAGTGAACTCCAAACACTATGGCCCTCATTCAGACCCACTCGCGAGCGGCTGTCCGCTCGCAAGTGGGTCGATGGTCCCCACTGCGCATGCGCACGACGGAGGGAGCTCCGTCGTGCGCATGCGCGAGACCCGACGAACGAAGGACTTTCCTTCGCTCGGAGTGTCTCATCAAAGGGGGCGTGCTGTCGATGGTGACTGACAGCACGCCCCCTTTGGTGGGCGTGCCTGCCAGACGGAGGCGTTCCCAAGGGAGTGATTTTGGCTCTGATAGAGCCAAAATCACTCCTTGCCTTGCGGTTGAAAAACCCAACCGCAGGCTTCTGCTCGCAGTTTCGATGGTTGCGATGGTCAAGACCATCGCGACCATCTTGTTGCACGCTTGTATATGCTGTGGGTGGTGACCCACAGCTATACGAGCGTCCAGGAGGACGCTCCATATTAATGGAGGTGGGCCCTGATTCAGAGCGAGCGCTCTGGTCAGAGCGGCCGGCTCTGAATCAAGGCCTATATTTGGTGGAAACAAAATACAGCGCACCACCCAGACCCATGAAGCATTGTGGTGGCAACATCATGTTGTAGGGCAGTTTCAGGGAAGATGGATGTTGCCAAGTACAACCGAACTCTTGAGGAAAACCTGCGTCACTCTGCTAGACAGCTGAAGATGGACAGGTGGGTCACCAGCATGACAATTGTTTTTATTCATTTTCGGAACTGTTGTCTTTTTCTATCCTTTAGATACATTTTGTAAAGGGAAATGTATAAATAAGGCTGGACAAAATTGGATTTCATTTATGTTATTTCCCAGGGTGTATGTGACAAGGGCTAAGGGTATTGATAGAGTACAAGGCTTTTCTATAGGCACTGTACATTGTACAATGGGCTTCACCAACGCTACACAAAACAATACTTTTATTTCACCTGTTCCTCATAAAACCCACCTACAGCTACTTTGTGGAACAACACGCAGCATAACAATAAGGTATAAAGTGTGCAGGGAAACTTTGCATGAAAATAAACAGTGTAAACAATGCAAAGTCCCGGCACAAGCAAACGTACAGTAGCGCAGCCATTCACATAATGAGCCAATTAAAATGGTAACTTTGCCTTTCATCTAAATATTCATATTGTGCAAATACATGCAAACACTAGATAAAGGACATGTATTACACATTACACATCGGAAAACTGCGCAAATCATAGTCTTGCAAAAAAGAGTAAGCAAAGGTGCTTGTGTGTACCCATTGCTATTTATATTTTAATCACAAAGCCCCGTCTACAGGAGGGGATTCCAGTTCTATGGTTTAGAACAGGGGTGGCCAACCAGTCAGATTCAAAGAGCCCAAAATATCTGTAGGTATGTCAAAGAGCCAAGATCATGCGCACATACAAAAAGGGGTGTGGCCTTGTGCCAGCTAGGTCACGCCCCACAATCACCGTGGAGGTAACTATTAAAGGGAAAGAAAAAGCCAGAACAATCTAAAAAAACATTGAAAAAAAACATATCCACATAAAATACACTGAAAAAGCCACATCCACATAAAATACACTGAAAAAGCCACACCCATAAATAATACACTGAAAAAGCCACACCCACACAAAATACACTGAAAAAGCCACACCCATAAATAATACACTGAAAAAGCAACACCCACATAAAATACACTGAAAAAGCCACACCCACAAATAATACACTGAAAAAGCCACACCCATAAATAATACACTGAAAAAGCCACACCCACATAAAATACACTGAAAAAGCCACACCCATAAATAATACACTGAAAAAGCCACACCCACATAAAATACACTGAAAAAGCCACACCCACAAATAATACACTGAAAAAGCCACATCCACATAAAATACATTAGAAAAAAAACAGGTTCACATAGTACAATCCAGCCCCCCTCCATATGTAACTCCAGCGGCCCCTGATGTCTCACAACAGCAGACTCTCCATGTGTCACTCCAGCAGTCAGTGTCAGTCAGGGGAGCCGGCAGGAGAGCCGCATCAGGACAATGGAAGAGCCGCATCAGGACAATGGAAGAGCCGCATCAGGACAATGGAAGAGCCGCATCAGGACAATGGAAGAGCCGCATCAGGACAATGGAAGAGCCGCATCAGGACAATGGAAGAGCCACAGGTTGGCCACCGCTGGTTTAGAAGGAGAAAACAGTTTATAGGAAACTCAGACTTAGAGGATTTACTAAAGCTTCTAAAACAGACAAGTGGTGGTTTTGCACATAGCAACCAATGAAATTATAGCTATCATTTCTCTATTGCATTTTAGAAAATGATAGAATCTGATTGGTAGCATCACAACTTGTCGGTTTTAGTAGCTTTAGTAAATCTACCTCTTAGGGTGAAATCCAATTGGGTGCGAATTCGCATTGCGAAATAATTTTGCAATCCAACTATAACTTGCACCTAATTGGATTGACCCCATAGTGCCTGCATTAAAACTGCATTAACTTGAAAGGTATTAAAAGTCACAAACAATTTAGATGACGGAGATTAATATTAATGCAGGTTATACAATGTACATACATAAGGGGCCTGATTCTGAGACACACACACAGCGCCGATGTCGCGCGCAGCTGGCCGATGTTTTTAGTCTGCATCTGAGTCGCACTTCGCACGCCTCCCGATTGTTTTCCGATCTGAGGCACAGAACAGAATGGGACGCAAGGTCTGTGGAAGTCAGTGGGCGTTTCTGGGAGTTTACATGGGGGTGGCTAAACAGATGCCCGCCTGAAGCAGGCATGTAACTGTAAAGTTGCACACACAAAACGATTTAGTAAATGAACGATTTTAGTAAACGATTTTCGTTCATTTTTTCAATGGAAAATGAACGAAAACGTTTACTAAAATCGTTAATTTACTAAATGTAATGAACGATTTTTTTGAACTACAAACGATTTTTGCATATTCCCTTAATGAAAATCGTTGAGTTGGTCAGTCTGACTGAACTACAAACTACAAACGTGAACGCACATGAACGATAATCGTTCATCGTTTTCACTCAGAAAGTGAACGATTTTTTCAACGATTGAACGATAAACGATATCGTTAACTATAATCGTTCAAAAAATCGTTGTGTGTGTATGCACCTTAAGCTGCTACGTCCAAAGACGCACACCCACTCACACAGGACGCCATAATCACACGGGCCCCGTCTGTCTGTGACTCAGGATAATCACACGGGCCCCTATAACTTTTATATTCATTGTATTTTTGGAATATTTTTTTATTATAGTGTTTTTGTTTTGCTTTATTCCAAAATTAAGCATTTGAAACCCCACTGGCACCACATTCACACAATCCACTTACATATCCTGCACTTGCCCCAGGCTTCTGGGTAGCTGTAATCCTCTCCAGGGGGTATAGTTACTATAGGGCAGGTTTTTAGAAGTGGAGTTGTTACCCATAGCAACCAATCAGCTTCTACTTATCATTTATCTAGCACCTTCTTGAATCTAGAAGATAATAGCTAGAATCTGATTGGTTGCTATGAGCAATAACTCCACTTCTACAAACCAGCACTTTAGTAAATATACCCCCTGCACTTTACTGGCAAAATGAAAGAGGGGCACCACCATACTTACCTCCAGGAGGGGGCTGAAAGGTCGGTGCAGCAGGGAGTGTTGGGTCGGCTTAAGTGGCCGGAGTGGGGGCGTGTCGGTGCATCAATGTGGCCCCGCCTCCTGCTTTATCGAGCTGCTATTACTGGCATTGTGAAGCAGGGGGCGGGGCTACGATTATGCGATTCTGTGCGGATCGTAACATCATCTCCCCCACCTCCGAACTGCCCACTTTCATGTGCGGGCGCGGTAGGTCGCAGGGGGTGGCGCCGAGTCCAGGGGACTTGGCTACTGTTGCGGGGATTTTCGGGAGGCTCCCGGCAGTTCTGGGAGAGTAGTACGGGCACGACAAACAAGATTGTTACTCGTAAAGACTACTTCACAGTATTATATACCTTTACACCACAAATGAATATGTTCTTGATAACAATTTAACTTTAATACAAAAAAATATTGAGAATGGGGCAGTGCAGCTTTCCGACGGCGCCTCTGCAATTCCATTTTAATGATTAAATGATATTACTAATACACTAATACTATTCCGAGCAGGCTGCACAAGGTGTCACGGTGACAGAAAGGCATTTTTATTCATGTGTTTTTGTGGAGATGACAGGAAGGTCTGCGTCTCGCTTGTTCCACACCCTATCCCATTGGAGACATCACATTGTGCCGGAAATGAAGACATCTTCAGTGCACGGTGAGAAATCCCTGAGTAACGATGTGCAACACAGGCTGCAAGCACTTAAATACTTTACCACAATTTTCCAAAAGCAACAACTTGAATATGCTACGCATTGTCGCAAGGCGAATAAAACGTACACATGGCCCAGCGGAAAACATTGCTGATTTTTATCCCCCAACTGTGCCTTAACAATTACTTCACATAACAAAATAAAGAATTCTATTTGCAGCCTAGTGAGGGACTGAGGCGCAAATGTTCCAAAAACAGAGAGTCTGTGACATCACCCATTCGCCGCTGGGAATTGAGAGACATACTGTAGGTCACTTTTACTGAAAAAGACCTAAAACTCCATGTATGTGACACGCTGTGCTCAGGGCATTGCCATTGCTTGGGCAATGCAGAATAATTTGCTGCTATTGCAGAATCTGTTCTACAGCAGTTTGTGGCCAGTTCCCTGACTAATAAGCCCTTCTCATATAATGGGGCCTATTTATCACAGTGTGAACTCATTATTTTGTCTTTTAACGCACTCATGTTAAATTCTTGTTTATATCTTAAGTATCAGTTCCATGCAGGGGCGTATCTATAATGGGTGCAGTGTGTACGGGGCACACGGGCCCCCAGGGTCCAGTGGTCCCCGCACCGCACACACTGCACCCATATTATTTTAGACTTACCTGTCCGTGGTCCCACGGTTGATGCTAGGTCATATGTGGCTAAAGGACCTCTGTGGCTAAAGGACCTATGTGGCTAAAGGACTCTACTGCACATACACAGAACGCCGGAAAAATGGCCGCCACGGCACATGCGCAGTGGACTCCGGGCACACTCTAGTGCCCGGAGTCTACTAAGGCTCCGGTGGCTGGCTAGCCGCGTCAGTCGGCTGCCGGCCACCGGGAGAGAGGAGGGGGCCCCGCACGGGGAGTGCACACGGGCCCCCTCCTCTCTTAAGACGCAACCTGGTTTCCTTGCATTGGTATATTGTTTTCTAATCCCTTCCGATCTAATGTCATAACATAATATAATTCGATAGACCAGACACAATTTGCCAATTTACCAACCGTACCGTTTTTGTTGTGAAAGCTATAAAGCTCTACTTCTCGTGTCCGGCACAAAAATGCTCTCCCACAGGCATGAATGAGGACAGATTTACTGCACTGTATAGGTGAGTACATGCTAGCTGCAATCTGATGGTGTGCAATGCATACATACTAGTGTAGATACCTGCAGAGATTGGGTATACCATGACGCAGGGCTGCAAAACATACTAAACCCCTTTTAACACCCTCAGAAAACTATGCCCATAAGCATTGCATAATACACAATACCAGTGCAAAATATGCTACAACCATATGTTGGGCTAACTCTTTACACAAACCAGACATACACACAAAACACACACACTCTCAAGCACCTTGTAGGAGAGGAGAGGTTACAACATACACACAAAACACACACACTCTCAAGCACCTTGTAGGAGAGGAGAGGTTACAACATTCCTCTAGAGACTCTTCCGGATTTATACAATTCTATTCCAAGGGGAAGTTTCCATTCTCTGCGATTGGACATGGTGGGTGAAGGCACTTCGCAGAAAGTAATCTCACTGATTTCCCCTTGGATCCCATAAAGCTGCGCAGGTAAATTGCCAATGTTTAGAGCTCGCACTGTTTGGTGATCAGCGCAGACAAACGCAACGACTGCAGGCCACCGAGAACTGAATCTCTCCCAAGAAGGGTACAAGCTGTATTATAGACAAATGTCGGCCAGCTCTGTACTAATAAAGAAATGTACACCACCTCTATTTATACACAGCAGGGGTTCCCAACCACAGTCCTCAAGGCACACTAACAGTCCAGGTTTTAAGGATAGCCATACTGGAGCACAGGTGACTTAATTAGTACCTCAGTTATTTTGATTTAACCATCTGTGCTCAAGCCTGGGTATCACTAAAACCAGGACTGTTAGTGTGCCTTGAGGACCGAGGTTGGGAATTACTGATATACAGTATATATACAGATATACAGAGATATATATATCGGAGACCCAGCCCTCTCATATAGTGGTAGATGTAGCTGAGTAGAGAACAAGCAGCTGGCTTACGCCGTTAGTCTGCCCCGTTCCCGTTATCGCACGTGCTCAGAATGGTTACTGTAGTCTTCATATATTTCTGCATATCCCCTAAAAGTGCGTTAAAATGATTTGCATCCTTTATTTACCTTCCTGTTTACATCATGTCCCACAGGATTGCTGTAACTATTACAGTTTGTGTTTAAAATAAATATATTAAGACAAATGGACAACATCAATATCACCAAGTCGGGCATTTCCCATACATAAGTAAAACAGTTTCCTTTCCCTGTGGTTTGTGATTCATTACTCTCTACTTGCTCTTCTCGGCCATCCCTGGCTAAGCACGGCTGGAATGTGGATGTCAATTAATTCATAAATTATGGAAAATGAGAGGCAAAGAGGTCTCCTGGTATAAACAACAATACATAACTCTGAAGTGTTCACATCGGACAATTTAATGTCCCAACTTCTTCTTCTCATGACATGACCGTAAAAAAAAATGTAAAAAAATAAAATAAAAAATTCAAATAAAAAATAAAAGTGAATTTTGCATCATGTACTCTAGCAGCGTTGTAAGTGACCCTTAATGGGCACAGTTACGTCAGCTCTAAAAACAAATGTTGTCTGTCTGCAGCCGTTGGTAACTCCGATGGTGGCTAGATTAGAAAATAAATAAATTGGGTGAAATTTCGCAGAAATCAAGTTGTGCGTCGGAACAGGGCGGCTCAATCCTCAGATTCTGTTTTAGCTTTCTCATTCTGCGCTGTAGGTGTAAATGTACATATCGCACAATTTATATTCTATGAATAGAGCGAGGCCAACGATGGTTGATTCATTCTGCTTTGTGGCCTGGTTGCGAGACATGAATGTTGCCCTGAAACATTTTGCTCATCTCTACTTTCTCCATCCAGGTGCCCCCATTGTGGTCTGATGCAGTTATAGGGGATTATGTCATAGGTTCTGAGATGAGGGACCGGCATGATTTCAGCGAGTTTGCCACTAAATTTATAGCGCCAAACAGTTATAAAGCTAATTCTGCCTCATAAGTGATTGGCGCTTTAAATTTAGAGGTGAACTTGCCAAAATCATGTCGGTTCCTTCATCTTGGGACCTATTACATAACCCCCATAGACAAAGGGAAGCATCATACGAGGGTGAGTAAAAAACTATCCGCACTCCAGTTATATTAAAACTTCTGTTGGCCGCACTGTCTTATCAATGCTTTCTGTACTAGGGGTCTGATTCTGAGTTGGGAATAAAGTGAGATATCTCTCTCAACTGTGAACCTGGGCAAACCATATTGCAATGCAAGGGGTGTAAATTAGGGGTGAGCGGGTTCGGATTTCTGAAATCCGAACCCCCCTGAGCCCCCCCGATCCGAGGCCGATCCGAGTCAGACTCGAGTTTTCCCACCTGACTCGGACCTGAAATCGAGGCAAAACGTCATCATCCCGTTTTCCGGGTCTCGCGGGTTTTGGATTCAATATAAGGTACCCGCGTCGGCGCCATTTTCTCACTCGGCTGTGGACAATGAAGAGGGAGGTGGGAGTTAGGGCTGGCTGGGCTGTGTAGTGTAGTGTAGTGTAGTGCAGTGTAGTGTTGTGCTGTGCTGTGCTGTGCTGTGCTGCTGTTGTCCATAGGGGCTGTGTCCACTCCTCCAAAGTCCATAGGGGCTGGCTGTGCTGTGCTGCGCTGCTGTTGTCCATAGGGGCTGTGTCCACTCCTCCAAAGTCCATAGGGGCTGGCTGTGTTGTGCTGTGCTGCTGTTGTCCGTAGGGGCTGTGTCCACTCCTCCAAAGTCCATAGGGGCTGTGTAGTGTAGTGTAGTGTAGTGTAGTGCAGTGTAGTGTTGTGCTGTGCTGTGCTGCTGTTGTCCATAGGGGCTGTGTCCACTCCTCCAAAGTCCATAGGGGCTGGCTGTGTTGTGCTGTGCTGTGCTGCTGTTGTCCATAGGGGCTGTGTCCACTCCTCCAAAGTCCATAGGGGCTGTGTAGTGTAGTGTAGTGCAGTGTAGTGTTGTGCTGTGCTGTGCTGCTGTTGTCCATAGGGGCTGTGTCCACTCCTCCAAAGTCCATAGGGGCTGGCTGTGCTGTGCTGCGATGCTGTAGTCCATAGTGGCTGTGTCCACTCCTCCAAAGTCCATAGGGGCTGGCTGTGTTGTGGTGTGCTGCTGTTGTCCATAGGAGCTGTATCCACTCCTCCAAAGTCCATAGGGGCTGGCTGGACTGTGTTGTGCAGTCAGTTGTCCATAGGGGCTGTGTCCACTACAAAGTCCTGTGCAGTGTCCCAGTCCTAAAGGGGTGCTGTAGTGTTGTCCAGGGGGTGCTCTGTCCATCAGGGGTGCTCCCCCCAAGTGCAAAAAAAAATATATTTTTTCTGTGTTTGTGAATTGTGTGCGCAGTAGCCGCACGTGCATCAACAAAGTAGCGCCAAGCGTGCGCCTGTGTCATAAGTAAAGGGCCGGCTGGCTTGTCCGTTAAAGGATGCTGTAACCCCCAAAGTGCACTCCAAATAATATATTTTTTCTGTGTTTGTGAATTGTGTGCGCAGTAGCCGCACGTGCATCAACAAAGTAGCGCCAAGCGTGTGCCTGTGTCATAAGTAAAGGGCAGGCTGGCTCGTCCGTTAAAGGGTGCTGTAACCCCCAAAGTGCACTCCAAATAATTATAATATATATTTTTTTCTGTGTTTGTGAATTGTGTACGCAGTAGCCACACGTGCATCAACAAAGTAGCGCCAAGCATGCGCCTGTGTCATAAGTAAAGGGCAGGCTGGCTCGTCCGTTAAAGGGTGCTGTAACCCCCAAAGTGCACTCCAAATAATTATAATATATATTTTTTTCTGTGTTTGTGAATTGTGTACGCAGTAGCCACACGTGCTTCAACAAAGTAGCGCCAAGCATGCGCCTGTGTCATAAGTAAAGGGCCGGCTGGCTTGACCGTTAAAAGGTGCTGTAACCCTCAAAGTGCACTCCAAACAAGATAAAAAAAATATTTTCTGTGTTTGTGAATTGTGTGCACTGTGACCGCACGGTTATCAACAAAGTAGCGCCAAGCGTGCCCCTGTGTCATAAGTAAAGGGCCAACTGGCTTGACCGTTAAAGGGTGCTGTAACCCCCAAAGTGCACTCCAAACAAAATAAAAAATTATTTCCTGTGTTTGTGAATTGTGTGCACTGTGGCCGCACATGCATCAACAAAGTAGCGCCAAGCGTACTCCTGTGTCATAAGTAAAGGGCCAGCTGGCTCGTCTGTTAAAGGGTGGTGTAACCCCCAAAGTGCAATCCAAACAAAATTTTGTGAATTGTGTGCACTGTGGCTGCACGTGCATCAACAAAGGAGCAGCGTCATAAGTAAAGGGCCGGCTGGCTTGTCCGTTAAAGGGTGCTGTAACCCCCAAAGTGCACTCCAAAAAAAATTAAAATAAATATTTTTTTGTGTTTTTGCGCTCGCTCATTCAGAAAAAGGGGCCGGCTATTTAAATTGAGCGCTCGCTCTTTGCGGTCTGTTGACGCCTCTATGTCTGAGCGAGCGAACGAAACATGTGCTCACTATTTTTAAAAAAATGCCCCCTGGCTGCTCGCATCCTACGTCATCTCCGCTATTTATTAGATTAATCGAGTACATCGAAAGGCGTATGAACTGCTCGCAGTGCTTGTGGTAGCATTTTCCTACCGCAATCATGCAAGCAGTTCAGGCTGAAAGACAACCAAGTGACGTGGGCGATGACGCTGCTTTGTTAATTATGCACACCCTTAAAACGCCCATTTTGACCGTTTGGCACGCCTGCGTTCGGATCTCCTCTCCCTGTTTTCAAGCACCTTCCCCTGTTACCACCCACAAACGCCTCATTCTGTCACTCAAAATAGCAGGCATTCGCTATTTTGCGAGTACACAATTTCTGACCGCAATGACTGGTTCGCGCATGCGTATTACAACCCATACGCATGCGCAGTTGTGCGAACATCGCTCGGAGCGAATGAGCGGCCGCTTACGAGCGGCTCTGAATCAGGCCCTGTGTGCGCAGTAGCTGCATGTGCATCAACAAAGTAGCACCAAGCGTGTGCCTGTGTCATAAGTAAAGGGCCAGCTGGCTCATCTGTTAAAGGGTGGTGTAACTCCCAAAGTGCACTCCAAACAAAATAAAAAAATATTTTCTGTGTTTGTGAATTGTGTGCACTGTACGTGCATCCTCAAAGCAGCAGCGCCAAGCGTGCGTCTGTGTGTTAAAGGGTGGTGTAACTCCACAAAAAATAAAACATTCTTTTTTTTCTGTCTTTGTGAATTGTGTGCACTGTAGCTGCACGTGCATCAACAAAGGAGCAGCGCCAAGTGTGCGCCTGTGTCCCATAAGTAAAGAGCCGGCTGGCTCATTTCTTAAAGGGTGGTGTAACCCACAAAGTGCACTAGTCTCCAACAAAAATAAAAAATAATTTTCTGTGTTTGTGTGCGCCTTAGCCGCACGTATATATCAATATTACATAAATGGAGGACCAAACTTTCTCCAATAAAAATAAAATAGGGAAATATCAAGAACCACTTCCTCCTAGTGCTGAAGCTGCTGCCACTAGTCATGACATAGACGATAACATGCCATCAATGTCGTCTGCCAAGGCCGATGCCCAATGTCATAGTAGAGGGCACATACAATCCCAAATGACAAAGTTCAGGAAAATGACCTTAAAAAAAACATTTAAATCATCTGAGGAGAAACGTAAACTTGCCAATATGCCATTTACGACACGGAGTGGCAAGGAACGGCTAAGGTCTTTCCCTATGTTCATGACTAGTGTTTTAGCTTCACATGACGATGGAAGTCCTCCTCCCGCTAAAAAAATCAAACGAGTTAAGATGGCAAAAGCACAGCGAAGAACTGTGCGTTCTAAGAAGATATCACAAATCCCCAAGGAGAGTCCAAGTGTGGTGGCGGTTGCGATGCCTGACCTTCCCAGCACTGGACGGGAAGAGGTGGCTCTTTCCACCAGTTGCACTCCCCCTGCAAGTGCTGAAAGGAGCACCCACAGTCCACTTGCTGATATGCAAATTGAAGATGTCACTGTTGAAGTACAACAGGATGAGGATACTGGTGTAGCTGGCGCTGAGGAGGAAGTTGGCGAGGAGGATTCTGATGGTGATGTGGTTTGTTTAAATCAGGCTCTGGGGGAGACAGTTGTTGTCCGTGGGATGAAAAAGCCCATCACGGTCATGCCTGGGCAGAAGACCAAACATTCCACCTCTTTGGTCAGGCAATATTTCTATCCAAATCCGGACAACAACTGTCTTGCCAAATGTACCATATGTAAAGGTGAAATAAGTAGGGGTAGGGAAGTTAACCACCTAGGAACATCCTCCCTTATACGGCACCTGCAGCGCGTTCATAAAAAGTTACTGTCAAGTTCAGAAACTTTGGCTAAGACCGTAAGCAGTCCAGGGACACCTAAATCCCGTTGTCCTGTTGTATCCAAGCGCCTGCAAACCACACCGTCAACTCCCTCCTCGTCAATTTCCTCCTTAGTCAGGATCGGAAGTAGTCCTGCAGGCCATGTCACTGACATGACTGACTCTCCTATCCGGGATTCCTCCGGAGGATCCTGCATTGCTACGCCTACTGCTGCTGCTGTTGCTGCTGGTGGGAGTTGTTCATCATCCCAGAGAGGAAGTAGGAACACCACTACTTTTACTAAACAATTGACCCTCCAACAGTCCTTAGCGAGGAGGATGAAGTACGACAGCAATCACCCTGAAGCAAAACGTATAACTGAGGCCTTGACTGCTATGTTGGTGTTAGACGTGTGTCCGGTATCCGCCATTAGTGCAGTGGGATTTAGACAATTGATGGAGGTAGTGTGTCCCCGGTTCCAAATCCCGTCTAGATTCCACTTCACTAGGCAGGCGATACCGAGGCTGTACAGAAACGTCAGAAAAAGTGTCCTCAGTGTCCTGAAAAATGCGGTTGTACCCAATGTCCACTTAACCACGGACATGTGGACAAGTGGAACAGGGCAGACTAAGGACTATATGACTGTGACAGCCCACTGGGTAGATGTATCACCTTACGCAGCAACAACAGCAGCGTCACCAGTAGCAGCATCTCAGAAACGCCAGCTCGTTCCAAGGCAGGCTACGCTGTGTATCACCGGTTTCAGTAAGAGGCACACCGCCGACAACCTCTTAGAGGAACTGATGGAAATCTTCGCCCAGTGGCTTACCCCACTTAGACTCTCCTGGGGATTTGTGATATCTGACAATGCCACCAATATTGTGCGGGCATTACATCTGGGAAAATTCCAGCACGTCCCATGTTTTGCTCACACAATAAACTTGGTGGTACAGAATTTTCTGAAAAGCGACAGGGGCGTGCAGGAGACGCTTTGGGTGGCCCAAAAAATTTCTGGCCACTTTCACCATTCAGCGACTGCGTGCCAAAGACTGGAGCGCCAGCAAACACTCTTGAAGCTGCCCCGCCATCACCTGAAGCAAGAGGTTGTGACGCGGTGGAACTCAACCCTCTATATGCTTCAGAGGATGGAGGAGCAGCAAAAGGCCATTCAAGCCTATACATCCACCTATGACATAGGCAAAGGAGGGGGTATGCACCTGACTCAAGCGCAGTGGAGAATGATTTCCGTGTTGTGCAAGGTTCTCCAGCCCTTCGAACTTGCCACACGTGAAGTCAGTTCAGACACTGCCAGCTTGAGTTAGGTCATTCCCCTCATCAGGCTTTTGCAGAAGCAGCTGGAGAAAGTGAAGGAGGAGCTAAGACAGAGCAATTCCGCTCGGCATGTGGGACTTGTGGATGAAGCCCTTCATTCGCTTTGCCAGGATTCCAGGGTGGTCAATCTGTTGAAATCAGACCACTACATTTTGGCCACCATGCTCGATCCTAGGTTTAAATCCTATGTGGTGTCTCTCTTTCCGGCCGACACAAGCCTGCACAGGTGCAAAGACCTGCTGGTGAAAACACTGTCAGTTGAAGCGGAACGTGACACGTCAACAGCTCCTTCTTCATTTTCTCTCGCAACTGGGGCTGCCAGGAAAAAACTTAGGTATCCTAAGCAACCCGCTGGCGGTGATGCAGGCAGGCAGGACCAAGTTTGGACATCTGGTCCAGACTGAAGGACCTGGCAACAATTTCTGACATGTCTACTGTCACCACTGACAGAATGGTGGAGGAATTATTTTCTGTGTTTGTGAATTGTGTGCACTATGGCTGCACGTGCATCAACAAATGAGCAGCGCCAAGCGTGCGCCTGTGTCATAAGTAAAGGGCCGGCTGGCTTGTCCATTAAAGGGTGCTGTAACCCCCAAAGTGCACTCCCAACAAAATAAAAAATTCTTATTTTTTTTATGTCTTTGTGAATTGTGTGGGCTGTAGCCGCACCTGCATCCTCAAAGGAGCAGCGACAAGCGTGCGTCTGTATGTTAAAGGGTGGTGTATCCCTCAAAGTGCGCACCACAAAAAATAAAAAAATTCTTCTTCTTTTTTCTGTCTTTGTGAATTGTGTGGGCTGTAGCCGCACTTGCATCCTCAAAGCAGCAGCGACAAGCGTGCATCTGTCTGTTAAAGGGTGGTGTAACCCTCAAAGTGCGCACCACAAAAAATAAAAAATTCTTCTTTTTTTTTCTGTCTTTGTGATTTGTGTGGGCTGTAGCCGCACCTGCATCCTCAAAGCAGCAGCGACAAGCGTGCGTCTGTCTGTTAAAGGGAGGTGTAACCCTCAAAGTGCGCTCCACAAAAAATAAAAAATTCTTCTTTTTTTTTCTGTCTTTGTGAATTGTGTGGGCTGTAGCCGCTCCTGCATCCTCAAAGGAGCAGCGACAAGCGTGCGTCTGTCTGTTAAAGGGTGGTGTAACCCTCAAAGTGCGCTCCACAAAAAATAAAACATTCTTTTTTTTCTGTATTTGTGAATTGTGTGGGCTGTAGCCGCACCTGCATCCTCAAAGCAGCAGCGACAAGCGTGCATCTGTCTGTTAAAGGATTACATCGGTGACAGCATCCAAGTAGGCATGTCAGACAGTCCGTACCTGTACTGGCAGGAAAAAGAGGCAATTTGGAGGCCCCTGTACAAACTGGCTCTATTTTACCTGAGTTGCCCCCCCTCCAGTGTGTACTCCGAAAGAGTGTTTAGTGCAGCCGGGAACCTTGTCAGCGAAAGGCGTAGGAGGTTGCTTCCACAAAATGTGGAGAAGATGATGTTCATAAAAATTAATTATCAACTCTTCCAGGGAGACCAGCCTCCAGAACGTAGAGAGGGACCTGTGGTGGTGGATTCCAGTGGGGATGAATTAATACTCTGTGAGGATGAGGATGTACACAACACTGAAGAGGGTGAGGAATCGGTGAATGAGGAGGATGAGGATGACATCTTGCCTCCGTAGAGCCAGTTTGTGCAGGGACATATCAATTGCCAGCTTGTTTTGTGGGGGCCCAAACGAACCAATCATTTCAGCCACAGTCGTGTGGCAGACCCTGGCGCTGAAATGATTGGTTTGTTAAAGTGTGCATGTCCTGTTTATACAACTTAAAGGTGGGTGGGAGGGCCCAAGGACAATTCCATCTTGCACCTCTTTTTTTTCTTTGCATTATGTACTGTTTGGGGCCTAGTTTTTCAATCTGCGATCCTGTCTGCCACTGCAGTGTCACTCCTAGATGGGCCATGTGTTTGTGCTGCCCACTCGTGTCGCTTAGCATAGTCATCCAGCTACCTCGGTGCAACCTTTTGGACATAAAAACACTATTGTGAGGTGTGAGGTGTTCAGAATAGACTGGAAATTAGTGGAAATTAAGGTTATTGAGGTTAATAATAGCATAGGAGCAGAAAAACCCACAAATTCTGTGATTTTAGCTGTTTTTATGCTTTTTTTCAAAAAAATACAGATCCAAAACCCAAAACCCAAAACATGGAAGGGTGGTTTTGGCAAAACCATTCCAGATCCAAAACACGAAGAAAGATCCAGATCCAAAACCAAAACACGAAACACGAAAAGTGGCCGGTGCACACCCCTAGTGTAAATACATACAATTTTTTACATGTGGGGTAAATACTGGCTGCTTTTGCATGTAGCCCACAAATACTGCACAGCTTTATTATTACTCTACAATTTAGATGTCAGTTTGGAAACACTCCTCCCAAATCTAAATCTCTCTGCACATGTTAAATCTGCCCCCCCTGCAGTGCAGCATGGTTTCACCAAGATGATCAGTTGAGAGAGAGATCTCTCTCTATTCCCAACTATGAATCAGGCCCTAGGTCGCTGACTCCCCAGTCACTGATGTGCAGGTTTGAATGTGTTACGTCAGTTTATATGTGACTACAGTGCATGAAAAAATGGCTGCCCCACCAGCGTGCAGCGATTATTTTTTGTGGTCTCAGGGTGCACCTCGTGTCTACAATTATCGCAGACTTTGGGCCTGGTTCAGACCCGTTTGCTAGATGCGGCCGCTCGCTCCTAGCTTATGCAAATTCAGCTAAGTGACGTCAAGGCAGGCATAAGCACGCCCACTATGTCTTGGCGAACTATCACTTCAGTGTTTATAGGCGCCCACCAGCCTGTCTTTAGCCACCAACTAGCGTACGTCATCTCCAGGAAGTATATACAACCAACGCTACATCGGGAACCATCGGATCAGAAAACAGCGCTTGTGGTTGACTGTACCCTAGCACAAGCACTGCGAGCAGCTCTGTGTAAAAATCAACCAGGTGACGTGTACTATGACGCTGCTTGTTAATTATGCACGCCTCTAAAACGGCATTGAAACACTCAGACACGCCTGCGTTCGCACCTCCACTCCCCCATGACTACTGCCCTGCCCGTTACCACCCACAAACGTCCTCTCCTGTCACTCATTCACTGGGCTGTCTTTGCTGGGCGAGCGAGCGCTACCCGATCGCTCAAACTAGTTCGCTCACGCGCACTGCGAAGCATACACATGCGCAAATGCATAACATCGGCTGCGTATGAGCGAGCGTCTGCTTGCAAACGGGTCTGAAATTGAATCAGGTCCTTTGTGCACACTATGAATGGATAGAGAAGTTCAAAGAAGGTTGCACAAGTGTCAGCCATGAAGAAGCCGGACGTCCATCCACGTCCACGACTGATGAGAACATTGAGCGTGCACGTGAACTGATTCTGTTGGATAGACGAGTGACAGTGAATTATGTTGCAAATCATTGGCAAATCAGAAGCCCTAAGAGGACGAAGATTCACGTCTGATGTAGAGGTGAAGGCAGCGGTGCATTCTTGGCTCGCAGCTCGGCCTAAAACATTTTTTAATGAGGGAATACGAAAGCTTGTTGACAGATGTACAAAAGCAGGGAGATTATGTTGATAAATAATGTATATGTCTTTTCTGATAGTTGATTAAAATAAATTCTACAGCCAGAGCGCGGATAATTTTTGACTCATCCTCGTAGGTTGGTCTTTTTGAAGTATCAGTGGTGATTCCCTATTGTAAACACCACCGCGATGTCTTACATTGGACCTGTTAAAGCTGGAGTGCAGGAAAGATCTGATCTTGGCCTCCAGCTTGCACTTCTATCAAGTTGCTGTTTTTGATCCCAATCCCGTGTACAGTGATGGATGGCCAGAAACTAGAGGTAACGTCCTGAGCCTCCTTTCCGCACCTCGCAGATATCACGGGCAGATCTACACAACAGTCATCATATGTGTATTCCCAGTACAAGGGCATCAGGATTAAGGATAATAGAGAAGCAAAGGTCATTTAATTAGACTCATAAGTTTTTCCCCTCTTTGGCTGGGATTTGTCTCCATCAAATCAAATGGTAAAGAAAAAATGAAGGAAAAGGAGGGAGCAAGAACATATAATAGTTAGAGTTATCGCACTGGTAGGTGGGATGGGTGCCCAGCTTACACACTAGTGCTGGCCATACATAGTGCGATAGGCACCGTGCGACGCGACGGGGGATCCGACGTCCGACATATTGGGTGGTCACCACACACGGTGCGATCAGATGGCCGACTGCCCGATATGCTGGCTCCCCCCTTCCCCACCCGCATAGCACTGCATGGGATCACACATCACATCCCCTGATCGACTGAGCCTGCAGTAAGATGAGGGGGTGCGATGTACGACCCCACGGGTGCGCGCTCGGACATCAGGCCCATACATGGTGCGATATAGCAGCCAAATCGTACCAATCAGTCGGATCGGCTGCTTTATCGCACCGTGTATGGGCCACTTAACAAATAAATCACAGAACCCTTCTACCTTTTTTTTAAACTACCGACACAATATCTCTTTGGGTACATAGGGGCTGATTCAGCATTGCACGTAGGTGCAATTCTGAACGCAGATTTCCGATTCGCCTCATTTTCCGAGAGTGGCAAGGCCAGGGGCGGATGCAGTGTCCTGGCCTCGCAAGCCGGCCAGCCTGAGTAAGCTGAGGTTTATTCAGATGGCTGCCAGCCCGGCGCCGTTCACCATCGTGACCATCAGTGGTCGCGATGGTGATCCCAGCCTGCAACCTCGGTCGCAGTGCTGGGATCGCAAATGCAGCAGGGGTGTTATAAACAGCAGGGAGTGTCACACACAGCGGGGGGTGTCATACACATCAGGGAGTGTCACACACAGCGGGGGGTGTCACACACAGTGGGGGGTGTCACACACAGCGGGGGGTGTCACACACAGCGGGGGGTGTCACACACATCAGGGAGTGTCACACACAGCGGGGGGCGTCACACACAGCGGGGGTGTCATACACAGCAGGGGTGTCACACACAGCAGGGGGTGTTATACACAGCAGGGGTGTCACACACAGCAGGGGGTGTTATACACAGCAGGAGGTGTCACACACAGCAGGGGGGTCATACACAGCAGGGGTGTCACACACAGCAGGGGGTGTTATACACAGCAGGGGGCATCACACACAGCAGGGGGGTCATACACAGCAGGGGTGTCACACACAGCAGGAGGTGTCACACACAGCAGGGGGTGTCATACACAGCGGGGGGTGTCACACACAGCGGGGGGTCATACACAGCAGGGGTGTTATACACAGCAGGAGGTGTCACACACAGCGGGGGGTGTCACACACAGCGGGGGGCGTCACACACAGCAGGGGTGTCACACACAGCAGGGGGTGTTATACACAGCAGGGGTGTCACACACAGCAGGGGGGTCATACACAGCAGGGGTGTCACACACAGCAGGGGGTGTTATACACAGCAGGAGGTGTCACACACAGCAGGGGGGTCACACACAACAGGGGGTGTTATACACAGCAGGGGGCATCACACACAGCAGGGGGGTCATACACAGCAGGGAGTGTTATACACAGCAAGGGTGTCATACACAGCGGGGGGTGTCACACACAGCAGGGGTGTCACACACAGCAGGGGGCGTCACACACAGCAGGGGTGTCACACCCAGCAGGGGGTGTTATACACAGCAGGGGCATCACACACAGCAGGGGGGTCATACACAGCAGGGGTGTCACACACAGCAGGGGGTGTTATACACAGCAGGAGGTGTCACACACAGCAGGGGGATCACACACAGCAGGGGGTGTTATACACAGCAGGGGGCATCACACACAGCAGGGGGGTCATACACAGCAGGGGTGTCACACACAGCAGGGGGTGTTATACACAGCAGGGGGCATCACACACAGCAGGGGGGTCATACACAGAAGGGGTGTCACACACAGCAGGGGGTTTCATACACAGCATGGGGCGTCACACACAGCAGGGGTGTCACACACAGCGGGGGGTGTCATACACAAAGTGGCGGCGTCACACATCTGCTGTATTTGTATATATTTGCATATGCGTGCAGCTTTGCAATTCTGATCGATGCTGAATCACCCCCATAGATCGGATAACCTATTATATGCAGTACCTCGCGTTTTATTATATAAGGAGCCACAAAGGGTTCGCTGGGTGCACTGTATAGAGGGGACTACTACTGGGTGCATTGTATAAGGGGCACTACATAGAGCGGACCACTACTGGGGACACGTATAAGGGGCACTACTGGGGGGACTGCATAGGGGGGACCACTATTGGGGCACTGCACAGGGAGACCACTACTGGGGGCACTGCATAGAGGGACCACTACTGGGGACACTGTATAAGGGGCACTACTGGGAGCTCTGTATAGGAGGGACCACTACTGGGGGCACTGTATAAGGGGCACTACTGGGGGCACTGCATAGGGGGGACCACTACTGGGGACACTGTATAAGGGGCACTGCATATGGGGGAATCACTACTGGGGGCAATCCAATGGGGGGGACCACTATTGGGGCACTGCACAGGGAGACCACTGCTGGGGGCACTGCATAGAGGGACCACTACTGGGGGCATTGTATAAGGGACACTACTGGGAGCTCTGTATAGGAGGGACCACTACTGGGGGCACTGTATAAGGGGCACTACTGGGGGCACTATATAAGGGGCACTACTGTGTGCATTGCATAGGGGGGCCTATACTGGGGGCACTTTATAAGGGGCACTACTACAATGGACATTGCGTGTAAGGGACACTATTACTGTGTGCATTATATGTAAGGGTCACTACTGCTATGGGCATTGTATAAAGGGCACTACTACTGTGGGCATTATGTATAAGGGGCACTTTTGTTTGTTGTAACATGAACAAGCTTGTGCTGCTGTGTGGCATAATTTGAATCGGGGTACTATTCATGACTATGCCCCTTTCTTGTGAGACCACGCCGATTTTTGCGACATGCGCCTATGGCGCACTGTCCCTTTATAAAAAGCTGCGAGGCAGGGCGCAAATTTATAATTTGCAGGGGGAATCCGAACACCCTAGCACCGGCCCTGCCCCCAACCATGTCCCGGTTGTCATGTTTGGAGCTAGGAGGCACCATTCTTTCAGCAGATGCCTTTCAAAACCAGCAATTCAAGATTATAATATAGCGGAGGGGTGGTGGGATAAGGACTGCTTAGAACTTCAGACGCACCACTCTCGCGGCCTCTCCCCAAAGGTCGTGGCCATGTCCGCTGTGGCATGAACACCTCACCTCCAGGAGAGGTTACGGCTGGGTCGCAATCAATTAAAAGAATATAATAATAGATTATCATAATCAATTACAACATTTATTATTTACATAGGTGTCTTGGATGTCATACCAGCAGGTTGCGGAACAGTTTATTTCCTTCTGTAATTGTTAGTTTAAACCTTTTATACTGTGTATTTTAAACGTTTATGTGCGCTGTGAGTGTATTGCATTGTAATTCCACTTATGCATTTTTTTTATGTTGTAGTGATAATAATAAATAATTTTATTTGATTTGAATTGAATTTGAGAAATAGATGATTTTTAGAAACCACTTATTTTAACTTGGTAAGTGGTCTTATTTACTACAAACATGCTTCTTTAGAGAGTGAAGCAATACAACCATGCAAAGTAAAACCTTGGGGTATATTTACTAAAGTGAGAGTATTTAGAAGTGGAGATGTTGCCCATAGCAACCAATCAGATTCTACTTAACATTAAACTAGCACCTTCTAGAAGATAATAGCTAGAATCTGGTTGGTTGCTATGGGCAACATCTTATAATGGAGATTCTGGGGTATTTACAATCAGATTGAGGCAAAGGGAATGCCAAACCGTTGGTGTAATGCAGGGGTGGGGAACCTTTTTTCTGCCGTGGGCCATTTTGATATATATAACATTATTCGCTGGCCTGGTGTAGGCCACGCTCCTTCCGTGTGAGGTCACACGGGGGCGGGGCAACAATCGCCAGTGATTACAGCAATGCCTGGAGCATCCTGAGGATGCTTCAGGGAGCTGTAAGGGCAGCGGTGTGACAGTCTGAAGCGTCCTAATGATGCTCCAGGCGGCACTGCTGCATAGTTTCCAGGTGAGGCTAGCAGAAAAAAGTTCAGAGGGTCAGACCACATGACTCCGGGGGCCTTATACGGCCCCTGGGCCTGAGGTTCCCCATCCCTGGTGTAATGCATCCTTCCACTCTTCCGGGGCTATCGGGGGCTATCTCCAGCTCATCTAGGATTTACAAAACACCAAGACACTCAAAGTGTGAAATGTCAAGTGGGGGTATTTAAAAATGTCGTTCACATTAAAGCACATGTTTTACCAGACAGGTAACGACTTTCTAAATACAAGACCGCCAGCAAGATGCCTCTTATGTGTTGCAAAGGTTACCTGTCCCCCATTACTACCAGCTGTGACGTCACATGTCAGCAGTCAGAGGTCTATGTATCACAGGACTAACTTGTATGCAAAACCTCCCCATTGGTGTTCATATACAGAGATCCATCCAAATCAGAAACAGCCCCAGTGATTCCTATTTTGGGTGGTAAATCAACAAAAATATATCAATAGTTAACATTACACTTATCCAAATGTGAAGTTAGTTTGTATCAATGTGGCCACATGTCGGGATAACTGTTCACTTTGGCTACCGAGGAAACGTTCTGTCTGAATTTTCCAGCAATAAACATTTTAATTGCTATTTGGCTTCCCCCGTGATTCCAGGTCATGCAAACTCGATCTGCAGATATATCTTTCAGGTGTGTACGGTGCAAAGATTGCACAGCAAACAGTCAGCAACTCACCTTTCTATTACCTCTTTTCCACCAAAAATCCAGGTCTGACCTGGGTTTTTGGACATGGTTCCAACCCTGGTCAGACCCAGGTCAGACCCATTTACACTGCACCTTTGATCTGGGTTACTCCCAGGTCAGCCCTGTTCACACTGAACTCAGGTCTGCCCTGCTAAACCTGTGAGTTCATAAAAAGTGGGAGGTGAATGCTCCACAACCACCAATCCTCTCATTTTAGGCATGATCCAGGTCAGATAACCTGGGTTGCACCGTTTACACTGCACCATTACCTGGGTCCATCCTGGGTCCAACCCTGGTAGCTACCTGGGTTGGATTGCAGGGTCACTTGACCCAGGTTATTTTTCAGAGACCCTTTTACACTGAGCTGCGACCCGGGTAGACCCAGCAAAAACCCAGGTTTTTGCTCTGGTGTAAAAGGGGTATAAGTCTGGTGGTAGTTAGACAATGGCACCATGGTTGTAGTGCCTAAAGCTGGCCACACTAAAACAACTTACATCCAACCAGCCAACTTGTTGATTGGTTGGAATGAAAATCTGGTAAGGAATGGGAGTAAATGATGATCAGCAATTTGCTCCTAAATCCCAGAAAACAAATGAAAATGGTCGGTCAGACAAGTTTGTTAAATGTTTGATCTAAACAATTTGTTCAAACAACAGTTTTTGTCCATTTTCTGGCATTTGGGAGCAAATTGCTGATTGTCATTTACTTTCATACCTTACCAGGTTTTCATTCCAAGTTTCCAACCAATCAACTAGATGGCTGGTTGGACAGAAAATCTTTAGATGTGTGGCCAGCTTTAGTGCTTGATTCAGAGTTGCGAATAGAGAGAGAGATAGCACTTAACTGTGAACCTGGACAAACCATGTTGCAACTTGCAATGCAAGGGGTGTAAATATATATAAAAAATTTTTGCATGTAGGGTAAATACTGGCTGCTTTTACATGTAGCCCACAAATACTGCACAGCTATATTATTACCCTACAATTTAGATGTCAGTTTGGACACCTCCCTCCCAAATCTAAATCTCTCTGCACATTATAAATCTGCCCCCCCCCTGCTGTGCAGCATGGTGTCACCAAGATGATCAGTTGAGAGATATCTCTCTCTATTCCCAGCTCTGAATCAGGCCCTTAGTGCAAACCTTGCACCCAATGCACTGTTAGTTAATGAACTCCTGTGAATGCAAAATACACCTAGGCAAGAGGATGCAATCTAATAATCAGCTTTTTTACTCCATATTTCATATATGCGTAACGTGTAACGGCTGCAAATAACTAACAGGAGACTATGAAGGGCACTTGCAAACTTTCTGTTGGCTACAAGATCTGTAAAAGCGGCCATTTTCTTTACGATAGTGCAGGTTTGAAGTTGGTTATATTTTACATTATTTTACATTTAAACGAGGGCGTAAAAGACCAGACGACAATGCTCAGGTCTACGTCAATATTTACAGATGTGCCTTCATACACTGTTGCTGAAATCGCGGCAAATCGCCCCTCTCAGCGCCCCAGGTCAAAGTGTGCGTCTCATTCGCAGAAGTAAAACAAATGGGAGCAGAAAAAAACTATTTCCCTGGATTACGCGGATCAATTCCATGTGCGACACTTGTACGTCTTTGTACGGCTGAGTCTGAATCTGTATTACAGCGGCCGCGGCCTTTCCTCACCCCAAGTTCCGTCGCACTTCATCTGCGACTCTGTACGGACTTAGCACTAATTCCTGTGCAGTTGCAGTCACAGCCTATCGTCTCTAATACGCTACATGGCGTTTCGCTGCGTCTGTGATGCCAATAACATGGTACGCTAGACTTCTGGGAGTGTCTCCGTCATGCCGGCTGTCTCGTGTATGAGGACACATCTGTATTCTAATTTAGGAGACATCTGATGATGGACAATTATCCCCATGAGAGCCAGGACATTTGCGCACCAGTATAAGTTTAGCCCTATTGTGCCTGTAACAGCTTTACCTGCGCCAATCGTGGCATGGGTGCCTCCATTGTCCAGCAGTGACTATCTATTAAGTAGAGAGCTAAACCAACAATGGCAATTCAGAATGCACGTCTACAGAGTCAACAGATCCACTGCCAGAGATGTTTAAAGGTTTTTGTCTGTTGCAGAAGCCGGAGCTGTCCCCCTATTATCAGTGTTGCAGTCTCACACTCTTCCAGCTTCCAGATGGTGAAGTGGTCTCCCGAGCAGGCACTTATTAAAAGATTAAGTTGGGCTGGTATGCTTACTGAGGGACGAAAGGGGTTTTTATCGCTTCGGAAGTAATGCTAGGAGTTTATCTAAAGTAGCGAGTATCGTATCATACACTTTATCTCCCAGTGTCTTGTTCCTTCCAGCAGTAGGAACAGAATGGATTGTTAATAAACTCAAAGCAGTCCCAGCCAATATTCTCCCTGCCTGGCTGGGGGCCATTCCCCTGCATAAGCATGTAATCATCCCAAAAATGTATAATCTGGGGAAACGTACAAGTATTTTCTTGAAATATTGTTTGTAAAGAGCTAATTTATAATAGCAATTGTTTTTGTTAGGGTTTTTTTTATTCTTTTTACCTTTTTTTCAGCGTGTATGGATAACAAGAACCTGCTGTTCCGCTGCCAGCAAATTTAATCAACAGGGCCTTGTGTGGACCATAACTGATATGTCTGGTGGAACAATGGAGGCCTTTTTCCCAGTAACCGTACAGCATGATAGAAGAGCAGTCTGCTATTTAATCTGTCATTGTTCTATCTGACAGATATTGTTACTGTCAATGCACCACATCACAACATACATGATATCGGATTTACAAGCCTGTAATACCCTTTCTTTACATTTATCTGACAGCACCAGTTATTGAGGACAATAACGCAACTATAGTCTCTTTGTTGCCCCATGAATAAATTCTGGTTACGTTTCAATATGCTCTAAATGAGTATGCACATATCAAAGACAATACGTGAAGACACATCTGCTGGGTGGGGGAGCGGTGTGGACTGTAAACCATCCTGAAATTATACTCCCCAATAAAGGAGAGAATTTGTGGCCACTTGACTTTTTTAACGCAATAAGGTTTTTCCGGGCTTCGGTGGCTATCTGGTTTCCCACACTGGCAGGACGCAGGGCCCCGGAAGCACAATTAGCACGGATGAGTCCTCCACATAAAACTCTAATTACAAGCTTATGTTACTAGAAGACTTTCTGGGATGAATTCAACACTTTACGGTTATCGCTTTGTACTTTGTATAAGTTTACATTTTTCCCTCCGCTTATAGCTTTTTTAAGAAAAAAAATGTATGCACATATTTACTGTATGTTTTCACAAACAGTGAAACAGGGGTGGGCAGAGGTAGGAAAGAAGGTGAAATGTAACACCTTTGGGTGCACAGACCCTTTTCTCTGCATAATGCATTGTCATGGTGTGTGTATGTGTGGTCATCCTGAGTTATATAGAACTAGCTGGGATACCCGGCGTTGCCCGGGTTGAAGACGGGACCTTGAAGTACATCTGAAGCCTTCATTATTAACAGATCAACATTGCAGACCATTGAATATGAAAATGTGCTTGTTGGAGGAAATGAGTAACTGTCAGTGCAGGTGCAGTGTGACAGTTGATCCTCTGACACTGCTCTTCCATTGGAGCTCTGTCTGCCCCCGACTGGTACATATCAGCCAGTTTTGGGCACTGGATGATATCCTAAGCCAACTTGCTTAAACCAAAATTTCAAATCAGAGACTCCACGGCCT